>CM035785.1:16599330-16744330 GCA_020466265.1 Siphamia tubifer
ACTTATTCTAAGTGTTTGAGGAGCTAAAGACTGCATTGGATAACATCTAAACTGATGGGAAATAATTGACAAGTTGAGTTTTTTTCTGTCTTTTCTGCTTTGAAAACTGAAAATGTGACTGGCATTCATGTTCCACATACTATTATGGTCTGGAAGGGTAATGTTGGTGTCTTTTATCAGTGGCATGAGGAGTTGATGGTTTTTAGAGGTAAATGCTACACCCTAGTGGACACATGGATGAACTGCACATACTGACCTGATCTGGAGGAAACAATTTAGGAGCACGGATAATGAGATGAGTGAAGAAACCTGAAAAAACTGACATTTCAAAAGGAAAAATAAGTGCAATGAGGAAAATAAGTGCAATTTTAACAATATTCTACCTCAACTTCACGTTCATCTAAACTCTTAGTCACAGAAGCAGAAAATGTTTAAAATTGTGTCTAATTTTCTTACATTTCAGGTTGTTCATATTTGTTCAAATTATTCACATTTTATTCTTACATGATAGTTTTTAAATGTAAATATTTTCTGATTTTAATGTTAGTTTTTCAACTAAAACAAAGATAAAAATTTATAGTCGTCATTTATAGACAGAAAAAACACCTAAGAAAATACAGGGTTTTTTAGGTTGCTATGCTCTTCAGCCCAGGGGCTGCATTGGAACGTGTGGTGGGCCGCATTTGGCCCCCAGGCCGCATGTTTGAGACCCCTGTCCTATGGTGTGATTTTTTTTTTAAACATACATAATTTTGTTTAAACTTAACATTTCTATAAAACATTGAATATTGCATTTGTGGAGCAAAAATGATCACCTGTAAAAATGTTGTACAATTTCAAAGAATATTGTATCCCTGCATGTCCAGGAAATTTCCGATCAATCCCGACTGTAAGTGGGAAAAAATGCCATTTCACATGAAATAAAAACTTAGAAATATATACCAAGAGTGCAACTATGTACACAAAACTTTCTCAAGCTATCTGTGCATTATCTCGTAGATATTTTTGTGCATTTTTGTATGTCACACCAAAGGACGTATTTTATATATATATATATATATATATATATATATATATGACATTAAATTAATAGTCTTAGTAGTAGTAGTTTAGAGACATTTATAAACCAAACAGCATAGTCTGAAACCTGATTTAATGCTTTATTACAAATATTAACACTGATCCAGTTCTTGATTCACCTGGATGATAGAAAAGGTTGAGAATCAAACCTTACACAATCTTAAACACATAAAGAAAAAAATAACAGCTTGCATTCAGGTTGTTTAATGTCCTTTAAAAGTAAAAAAAAATAATAATAAAAAAAAAAAAACCAAAAAACTAAAACACTTTAGTCTGGTCTGTAAAAACTGAAATTGATCAAGTGACAGTTACTCAGTTTAGTGGATATGGGCAAGAAACTTAGGAAAAATGGGAATAAAAAGTCACAATTAAGATTAAAAAGTAATACATATGAAAGAAAAAATGCATAATTATGAGATCAAGAGTCAAAATCCTGAGATAAAAAGTCATAATTCTAATCTCTAAAGTCACAGTTACTCTCCTTCGCTGATTTTCCCTCTGAAGTGACTTATTATTATTACTTTATCACATCTGATTAAATGAAAAAGTAATGAGTCTATTCTGAGAATGTAAAGAGTATAAAGTACAGATACTTATGTAAATATAAGGACTATAAAGTACAGGGGTTATTCCATTTCAAAGCATCCAGACCCTGTCATATGACCCTCTCAGAAAATTAACATAGGTTCCTCTTATGGAAATAATACCACGTTTTAGACTTATATCTCTAAGACTTTTCAAGTAAAGGCCTTCCAAAGTTTGGGGTATTTATAATTTGGACCAAGTTGCACTTAGTCCAAATTTGAGCTTCCACTGCTCTTCTATCATTTGACATATTAGATTTCTCATCTCGCTGGATAACTTTTCTCCTAGAATCAGAATCTATGCTCAGATTAACTCAATCTACCTTGGTTGATCCATAATATGGCTCCAAAGTTGTCTGGAAAGCCAAAAATCACAAAAATGATGATATCTTTTAAATGCCACAGACACATAAAATTTAAAGAACTAAAGCTTTAAACTTTTTTCTGACTATTCCTGATCCCTCTCTTTGACATTCTACTTCAATTCTATTTGTATTTTAGTAGGAATGACAAATAAAACATTTTCTTATGTTTGGTTTTTCATTTTTCCCTAAAAAAGTTAGCAATTTTGAAGGTCACGGTTCACCATGTGCACAACTGATCACATCCTTCAGGTTTTTGTCATACATTATTATACTAACTTTGTCAGTCAAAAAATAGAATGATGTTCAGCTTAATGTTTTTACTGCAATTCTTTAAAATGTCACCCTTTTCGCAACATGATGGAAATTCAGCATTGTACAGCATCAGTTGTCAAAGTCAGCACATTTACCATATTTATTCTCTTGGAAACATAAATAAAACACAAAATAACTCCAGGGCAATTTATTAAACAAAACCACAGTTTTGAGAATTTAAGATAGTACAAGAGACTCCACATTATACATTCTTTGTATGACATAGATATTACAATGTTTATATTTATTAGTTCATTGTATTAATAAATTACAATATAATTACAGTTCCAATAACATAAATAGACAACAGTAACTACAAAACTGCATGGCAAAAGTAAATACCAAACTGAATTCTCACATTCTTTGAACAACTCTGAATTTAAAAAGTCTCAGTTTTTCATAAATCACTAGAAAAGTATGTAGCTTGTGTGTATGATGATGATGATGATAATGGTACATTAGTGCATCAAGGATAGGTCTGAAGAACACTCAGATGTACTTGTGATTTTCAGGAAATAAATGAGTCAGATCTAGTAAAGATGAGTGCCACACACCATTCCAGGATGTAATTAGTGTTATTGATGCAGCATGTGTTCAGAGCAGAAGTGCTCCATGTTAAATAAATACTAATGATCCATGTACATTTAAGAGACTTTTTCACCTCAGAATTGTTCAGAGAATATAAGTATTCAGTTTGGTATTTACTGTGGCCATGCAGTTTTGTGTCTACTGTCATCTATTTATAGTCGAGTTATGTTTTTGCCTGTGTTTATCTGTTGTTTTTTTTTAACTTTTTTGTCCGTTTGTCTATTAGCAAGATAACTCGAAAAGTTATGGATGGATTTGACTGAAATTTTCAGGAAATATTGATACTGGTACAAGGATTACATGATTAAATGTGTGTGTGTGTGTGTGTGTGTGGAGGGGGTTGGGGCAGACCACTGCTCATAGAAGTGAAAGGGGGGGTAGGGCTGATCTGTGCCTTGGCGGAGTCTGCACTCTCTGAGTGCTTTTCTAGTTGGAACTATTGAACTATTGTAATTCATTAAGGATGTGACATAAATAATAAAAACTTTGATATCTACATCATACTAAGAATCTTTAATGTGGAGTCTCTTGTACTATCTTAAATTCTCAAAATTGTGGTTTTGTTTAATTAATTGTTCTGGACTTATTTTGTGCTTTTTTTTAGTTGTTTCCAAGAGAATAAATGTGGTGATGTGCCAACTTTGACAACTGATGTTGTGTGATTCTGAATTTGCATCATTGTCCACTCTAAATAGGGAACATGTTTAAAACAATTGCAGTAAAAAAAAAAACTAGGCTGAAGACCATTCCAATTTTTTTTCTGACAACATTGACAACTATAGTAATCTATAATAAAAATTTGAAGGATGTGATCAATTGCGCACATGGTGAACTGTAGACTTCAAAATTGCTATTCATTTTGAAAAATGAAAAACCAGACCTAAGAAAATGTGTCTTCTCCATCCTATGAAGATACAAATAAAATTACAGTGGAATGTCAAAGAGAGGGATCAGGAATAGTCCAAAAAGTTTAAAGCTTTAGTTCTTTAAATTTTGTGATCTGTGGCATTTAAAAGGGGTCACCATTTTTGTGATTTTTGGCTTTTCAGACAAATATTATGGATCAACAAAGATAAATAGAGCTAATCTGAGCATAGATTCTGATTCTAGGGGAAAACTCCCACGAGACCAAAAATATAAGACATCGGTCAAATGATAGAGGAGCAGTGGAAGCTCAACATTGGACAAAACACAATTTTTTCTAAATAATACAAAAAAATACCCCAAATTTTGGAAGGCCTTCACGTCAAAACTCTTCGGGATATGGGTCTAAAACGTATTATTTTATTAGTCCATAACCTATGTTATGGAACCTATGTGAATTTTTTGAGACTTTTCTGAGTGGGTGAACTGTATTTTTTTCTGGCTGCTTTGACACGGAATGACCCACAGATATTTCTGAACAAATGTCGGGAGGAAAAGTAAAACAGTTGAAGAAAAATAAATACTCTAGTAAAGTAAAAACACCTAAAAGAAATCTACTTAGTGCTGAGTTACTTCCACCTCTAACTGTAATTGAATAGAACTGCAGTTTTAGAAGTCGGACTAACCAAGTCAGATGATGTGGTTCAAATGGAGCTTGTCAACACATGCAAATGCTGCCGACCTTAGCTCCACTACTGACTGACCTGGACACGCCCCCTTCAAGAAGGGACCAGTCACCATGACAACATGTATAATACTGTAATAAAGTCTGATACAGTTTGTATCAAATATACTGATCTGCTGCATAGTTGTCCTTTATATGGGCCAGCCGTGGCTCATTTGGTAAACCGAAAGGTTGTAGGTTCAAATCCCGCTCTATCCTAATCAGTCCGTTGTGTCCTTAGGTGAGACACTTCACCCTCTTTGCCTCCAGTGTCACTCACACTGGTGTATGAATGTTTGGTGGCAGTCAGAGGGACCGTAGGCACAAAATGGCAGCCACGCTCCTGTCATCCTGCCCCAGGGCAACTGTGGCTACATATATGACACATCAAAGTGTCCTTGGGCAAGACACTGAACCCTGACTTAGGCTCGCAGTAGGACTGACAGAACCTTAGAAACCTACTGGTGTACGAGTGTGAGTGTGTGTGAAGGGGTGAATGTGAGGCTAATGAAAAGTAATTTGAGCACCATGAAGGTGGAAAAGAACTATGTAAGTGCAGTTCATTTACCATATGAAGTTTACCACCATCAGAGTGAGCATGTGAGAGTGAATGAATAATGGATCAGTAATGTAAAGTGCTTTGGGTGCCTTGAGAAGCGCTACAGAAATCGAATCCATTATTATTATTTTTATTATATTTTCAGGGTTGTGGTCGTTATCTTCTCTGGGTGTTGATTGTTCTTCTTCTATGGCACCAACTGGAACAATGTGACACTAAAGGGTGTGTAGGGCCACCTAGTGTCTGAGAGTCCAACAGTAACTGGATGCTCTTGATCACATTTAAACTAAGATTTCTGATAAATTCCAGTTCAGTCTTGAGCTGGATTATTGACAATAGAAGGACTTAATGTGACTGAAAATGGACTGAGTGAAGCAGGTTATTGTCCTGTGAAGAATGAAAAGTTGACTTCTTCAACGTATTGTTCAGTGAAAGCAGCTGCAGTATTTTTAAATAAGTATTTACAAGGAACTGACTAAATATAAGCAGAGTGAATGGATCTGAGGACACGTGGGTTATTTCATCTATTTAATAAGAGGACAGTTTTTCAAAGGTCTCAGTATCTGTGTGAAGTCGTATTAACAGCAGGATTACAAAATTAAATGAGGTAAGTTTTCAACTCTGCACATTAATAATTCAAAAGAAAAAGTCTGTATATTCAGGAAGACCATACTACGGAAGACCACTGGAGGAAAAACAATGAACAAATAAATTTTGAGAAAGTCTGAACTCTGATTTAGTTTTTTCTTCAGAATTCTAACTTTTTTCTCAAAAATAAAAAAAGATGTTGATTTGAATTATTTTTTCTCTAGTGGCACTAATCCTCTTCCGTACAAAAAAAAGATAGTTTTTTTTTTTTTTTTTTTTTTTTTTTAGAAACCATAATTTGTGAAATCAAAAAATAAAACACAAAAGTTACCCTTAAAATAGGCTTTAATGGTGATTTAAGAGCAAGTGCTGTTCTTCCTTTTGGCTGAACATGTAAAGGTTCTTTCTGTCATATTTGCATGTGCTTTTGTCAAGTGTTTGGTCTGTTTTGATCTAGCAGTTGGACATTGGTGGACGTCAGCTGATGGCGTTGACTGGAGAATAGAGCTGAAACTGAAGGAACACTGAGCTCATCCTTTGACATTTGCAGTTGAAATGCCCTTCATATTTCAATGTCTTGTTTTATTCACATATATTTTGTCACTAATAGTTTTAAATACATCTAAATGAAAAATATTCAGTGGTTTAAATGACACCAACCTTCCAAGTAAAACTACAAAATACACTGGGAAGTATAAATGAAAGAGAAACTTTTCAGTCAGATAAAAAAACTGATTTGCAGGCAATCGATCTGGAAAATCTGATTGAAGAAATCTGGCCAACATCAGTTTAGCTGGATCCACTGGAAGATTTAATTTTTATTTTTTTTTGCTTAAATTAAGCAAAAAAAAAAGTGAATGGAACCAGGTAAACTGATCTGGGTCAGATTTTTTCACTGAGATTTTCCAGATCGATTGTTGATAGAATTCCCCATTTGGTTGTTCACTAGTTGATATGTAGTGAATTATAGAAAATGTGAAAACTAAACTGGTTTTTACAAAAAAAATTTAAAAAAATCCTCATGTTGAATCTTAAAATGGATAGTAAATTTGAATTCTACAAACCAGAATGGACTAAAACTATCTGGAAAAATTATTCAATTTGTTTGAACAGTGTATAATAATTATTCATAATTATAGTAAATTATGAATAATTATTAATCGTGAATGTCCAACGTTTCATCTTATTAATATTTCAGGTCAAAGCCAACGTCAACATATGATCAACTTCCAGCACAGACAGACATTAACATCATAACCCCCCCACCCCCCCATTGTGCATCTACAACATTCAGTCTCTTTGAAGGCGTTAAAAGCATTAGTTCATTTTGCATCATCGGAGTTTGAGGTTTTTTTGTGTTAGTGTGAAATGTGCATGTGCGCTGAACCCGACTTTTACCAGGAAAAACTTTTATCAGGCAAAGACTGTGTTCTGGCTCCTACTACGGTGGCGCTGCGGCGTCCGTTGATCTGTCCACTACAGTGGCCGACAAAGCTCAACCATGTAGATCAAAAAACACTAATGCGATAAAAAAATGAATCACAATGGAAATGACGGTGAGGAGAAAAAAATACGTCCATCTTCCCCCTTCAGTTTCCTGTTTGTCCGTCTGCAGGAACAGTCCCTGGAAACCCAGACCAATTATCGAGTCGGACTGTCATTGCTGTTCTGCTGGACAATTTTTTATTTGCACCGCGTTAGTGTTTTGTTTTTATTTATTTATTTTTATTAAACATTGCTGAGCTTTAATGCCCACTGTTGTCCAGCGTCCATTAGTCTGTGGCGTCCGTTGGTCTGTCCACTAGGCTGTGGCGTCCGTTGGTCTGTCCACTACGCTGTGGCGTCCGTTGGTCTGTCCACTAGGCCGTGGCGTCCGTTGGTCTGTCCACTACGCTATGGCGGGCGTACATTGGTTTGTCCACTATGCTATGGCGTCTGTTAGTCTGTCTACTATGCTGTGGCGTCCGTTGGTCTGTCTACTATGCTGTGGCGTCCGTTGGTCTGTCTACTATGCTGTGGCGTCCGTTGGTCTGTCTATTATGCTGTGGCGTCCGTTGGTCTGTTCAGTGATGCTCCGGTCAAAGGCGCTGCCACAGTGGCTCATGTGCTGGGCTGTTGGCAGCCGGAGCAGTTGGTGCAGGGTCTAAAGTGGACTGTTGAGAGTTGGCACAGGGTCTGCGCTGGGCTGTTGGCAATTGGTGCAGGGTCTGCGCTGGATTGTTGGGAATCGGAGCAGTCGGTGCAGGGTCTGCGCTGGATTGTTGGGAATCGGAGCAGTCGGTGCAGGGTCTCAGCTGGACTGTGGCTTATGTGCTGGACTGTTGGCAGTTGATGCAGGTGCGGTGCTGCCTCTGCCGATGCGTCTGCACCTGCACCGTACAGTGGTTCAGTCCATACGTGTGCAGCATCAGGTGGCGCGCTTTGGCCTGGACGTCCTCCCAGTTATTGGCACTAGAAGGCACTATGGAGACAAAAGGACAGGTCAACCTTCTGAATAGAACAGAATACTTTGTCATGCAAGCATGAAATTTGTCTTCAGTCTCCCTACACAAAAAAAACAAACGGAGATTCATTCATGTCATTGCTCAAAACATAAATACATACATAGATCACATACATAGATGGACGCACATACATGTGTCCATCCCCTCTCTCTAGTCACCCTTTCCAACACACAGATCATATTCACATCAGGTACCAGATCCAGACCCTTGTTTTTCGCTATACCTGGCTAGCTTTTCCATTGCTTGTTGACCATGGAAATTGCGTTTGGTATAAATGATTGTCTGTCGATGTTTTTCCTTGCAATGTGTGCTCTGTAGCTCCTCCCTGAGGGGAGCAGTTCAAATTCAGGGTGAAGAGAGTGGGTATCATCATCTAAAATGTTCACATGTTTTCTGTCAACTGTAGTCCTGTACAGATTGTCCAGTAATTTTTGGAGTCAACTTCACAGCTGCATCTGTCACCATTCACGTGTCCATTTATGGATGTAATTTTATTCTGGAGTGTTATCATCCTGGGGATGTGATGGAGTACACAATGGTTTGATGTAGACTACTAGCATGAGCTAAGACATTTACCATGATTTCTTTTTTCTGTCATGGCTGCTGCGACAGCCTATCACCATAGTGACAGAGCAGCTAACTATGTTGAAAGTAAAGTAATGATGGTTGTTACAGCATGGTATGAGCAATATAGACTGTTAAGCTATTGAGTGCATGAAGACATTAACCATGTTGCGTTGTGTAAATCTGATGGCTAGAACTGCGAAGCCCCTGTCTGGAAGTAGCATTAGAAACTGGCTAAGTGCTGCAATAACTGTATGGGCATCGCAGCAATACAATTTTGCGTTTAGTAAGTAAAAATGTTCCTAAAAAGAACAGCGACATAAGTGTTTACTGACTCTGAATGTAAAACTGGAAATAGGAAAGATACCAGCCTTCCTCCTGCTTTAGTGTAGTGGTCAGTTCTATCGGTGGTCAATTGTGTAGTGGTCAGTACTCACTCAACTGCAGGTGGACCAGTGCTGCAGTTCTGTCTGTGGTCAGCGCCCACACGTTCAGTTCTTCCACAGACTGAACATCCTCCAGTTTCAACAGATCCTCTTTAATTCGCTGAGTGTCCAGGTGTCTGGGAACACCTGAAAAAAAAAAAAAACTAGAACATGAGATGGTGAACAGATGCTGTTCTAAACAGAGGATTATGTTATGTGTCAGGAATGAAGTGTCCATATATAAGCGTGTGTGTGTGTGTGTTTGTCACTCACCCTCCAACACAATCACTATTGTATCCCTAATGATGCGGAATGTGGTGAAGAGAACCAGCACGGCAAAAATGTAGGTACATATGGGGTCTGCCAATTTATAGTCTGGCTGAAAGGACACAGGAAAATACACACATGAAAACACACACAAAAACCTCAGGTTAGACTTTGAGGCTGATTTAAAGGGATAGTTCACTATTTTTCACATGAATTTGTTTGACATCAGTGTTGTCTAGACCACAATTCCACATTTTGTTCCACAAGGGCCTGGTGTCCACTTACAAGGACATTATACTACCACCACATGATGTCAGAAGTGTATAATACTAGCTACATTATATATATATATATATATATATATATATATATATATATATATATATATATATATATATATATATATATATATATATATATATATATATATATATATATATATATATATATATATATATATATATATATATATATATATATATATATACATATATATATATATATACATATATATATATATACATATATATATACATATATATATATATACATATATATACATATATATATATATATACATATATATACATATATATATATACATATACATATATATATATACATATATATATATATACATATATATATATATACATATATATATATATGTATATATATATATATATATATATATATATATGTATATATATATATATATATGATCATTCTTAGTTTTTAAACTCACCAGGTGCCAAGCACCCCAAATAGCCAATAGAAATTACAAATGCATGCAATGCAAGAGCTCAGGTCTTAGGAGGTTAAGGGTACATTTTTCTTTAACTCTTGTAGATGCTGTATCGAGATACATATCGTATTGGCTTTACAACTAAAATCCCAACCCTAATATATATAATTATTGTGTTTTCTATTGCACAGGGGGGTGTCCCTAACCCTCTGAAAGTGCCCCTAACCCACCCCCGCTCAAATACACCAACCCCAGTTCATATCTATTTGACTAATTTTACATTTCCGACTGATTTATGTTAATGACTAAACAGTTTTGCACTGAACTTTACATCCTAATATTGCCAATATTGTTAGTCAACCTTTAGCATCTTTACCTTTACTTGTGCTCCAGCCTCTGAGAATGTACAATACATGCAGGAGAAGTATGAACGGGGGCTAAATGGTAGTTGAGTTTAATAGATACTGTAGATTCACCATCTCAAAATGATTGGATTGTGTTTTTTCAGTCTTGTCTGTTCCACAGGTGACTATATATTTTTTATTCATTTGTTAGAGCATTTAATTAATTGACTGTAATTGGTGGGTGAAGTGGATTTTAAGAAATATAATTAAAAATACTCGAGGAAAACATCTTTGCCCCACCTTTAGTCATTAACAACTATGGTACCAGTCAAATTCATTCCAGTACTTCACAAAAATGGCCAAAGGAGAGATATCCAACAGGAGCTTCTCAGACAGGTGGACGCAGATGATCTGTTCACTAATATACACACCTGTTTGAGCCATCGTGGCTGTAACCAAAGAATAGAACATAAGAAGAAGAATAAAAAAGTCACTATGAAACAAAACAAGTTTGTCAATAAATATTGAGTTTGGCCTGTGACTATCTCATCTTGTCATTTTGGCCCAGTGTGACTTTGAGATTAACAGCCCTGACAGAATATGGCAGATGCCACAACAGAGTCATAGAAGCCTTCATTCCATTAAGGCAGAAGTCACGCAAAATAGCACTTTTTGTTTGTGTGGGGGTTTTTTGCATAAAAAATGTAGTGATATCATCATCAATAGATTAATCTATCATCATGATTCATCTGATTGAAAGTTTTAACACAGTTAGACTTCACAGTTGTTACCCCTCCCCCCCTAAAGTTTGTTGGCCTTTACCCAAATCTACTGGACCAATTTCCATGAAATTTTCAGGAGAGGTTGTCCAGAATAGACCCTACTACATTTTGGTGAAAGTAGGTCAAAGGTCGAGGTCACAGTGACCAAAAATGTTTTTTCACAATGATAAGAGATGGTGCAAATATTTGTGAGGGGGGAGGAGTTTGTTGTGCCGGGCACCACTTGTTTTGTTGAAACACACACAGGAAATTTTTGAGTACTATTAGTCACAAGTCTGTTACTAAATAGACTGTCCACCCCAGATAACATATCTGTGCACATAAGATCAACTCCTTATGTATAAAGACAAAAGGTGAGTTTCAAGAAGGGCTTTAAAATGAGACACTGACATTAGCATGGCTTATGTCAGGAGGTGTGGCTAATTATTAGAGTATGGTGTGAAAGTTGTTTTATTCAAGTAATTGAACAGAAAAGGTGAAATCACTCAATTTTATAGACTCATGACATGCACAATGGGATATCAACAGCATTTCTTTGTTGTCATTTTGCCGATTATGACTTTTATGATGTTTATTAAAACCTTAAACCCAAAAACAAAACCAAGTAAAACAGTATGCTTGATTGTGAAATGTGTGAGCAGAGATGTTCAGAGTCATTCTGCTGCAGATAATGGGTTAAATGTGTTCACATTTACATTCAGATTAATCATGCATGGCAGTCAGTGTGAGTACCTTGAAGCGGACGATGTAGGCAGCTATGAGCACACCGATGCTCTGAAGGAGGTCTCCTAAAGCATGGATGAAGGCGGCTCTAACGGCCAGGCTGCCATGGGGTCTGGACTGTGGCCCTGATCCCCCAGACTGGAACCCTGAGGAGGGTGGAGGGCCATGAGAGTGGGCGTGGCCATGACCGTGGGAGTGGAGGTGGCCACTTTGGTTTAATATAAAACCCATGCTAAAATAAAAACACAAAAAAGAAGAAACTTTGAAATCAGTTTGGATTACAGAATTATCCCCCACCTCCTTGACACAATCTGAGCGCTTCCATGTCAAATTCACTGTTTTCCAACCCTCCGGCGTTGCTGTCCTTCCGTGGCCATTGTGCTATAGAGTTATGACATAAAAAGAAAAAAAAGCCAGCGATTCAGTGAAAAACTACAAAAAAGCCAGTGCCTCAGAATCACTAAAAATTAGAGCCCGACCAATATTGGATTTCTTGGGCCAATGCAAATATTGGACTGTAAAAAAAGTCGATATCCAATATATCGACCGATATCTGATATTGGCTGATAACCAAAATATTGGCCGATATATGAAATAAGAACATTTATCTACACAGAATATAATAATCTTCTCATCATCTGAACCTGCTTTATCCTCACTAGAGGCACTGGGGGCCTAATCCAGCTACAACGGGTGAAGGCGGGCTACAACCTGTATGAGTCTCCAGTTCATCTCAGGGCTTAACATATATAGACAAAAAATTACTCTCACATTCACACCTATGGACAATTTAGATTAACCAAGTAACCTATCAGTGCATGTCTTTGGATGGTGGGAGGAAACTAGAGTAGCCAAAAAAAACCCACGCAGACACGGGAAGAACATGCAAACTCCAATATAATAATCTTATTTTAGAAAATTATGGACATGTGAATTAACATTTGCTTAACTTATCTCATAGAGTTAATTGACACAACTTTGAAACCCTGTATAATATTCTGATGAATATAGTAATGAATAGTAATGAAAGAGTAATGAAAAAGATGTGTCTAAATTTTGTAAGTAGTGAAAACTTGGTTGTTAAATATTCCTTTAAAATGTCAGTGAGACCTGACTTTAATGAGTCCAACTACAAACAAACTATGAATAAACAATAATGACAGAAAAAATATTACTGAGCACAAATGTATGTTTTCGCTCATAAATGTGTGGATACACCTTCCCATGTGGAGTAAGGACTGACCGTGTGTTAAAGGACTAAACTGAGCATGTGCAGAGTCAATTAGGTTAGTCCAAAACTGTTCCTGATTGGAGCAATTACCATAGTTACAACTGACTCGTGTTTCCTACACTATCTGCAGAATGAATTGTGAGGTAGATGGTGCATGTGTGGGGGTTCATAAGAGGTCTGAGGGTAAAAGCAGTCAATTTTTTCATCCACTTTTTACAGTGTTTTTCTGTGAGCTTTTTCCATTTCTCACCTTTGTGAATGTCAACCTCTGGTACAGCTTTTCCTTCTCTCAGCTAGAATGATTGCCGCAGCCGTAAACTACACAAAACATAGACATTTTCCCCAATGGGGAAACTTCCTGTCCTCCATCTGGAAATCGCATGCCGACTATATAGCAATGTGGCGTCACGTGAAATCAACCTATAGACAAGTGTTTGACCCATTTCCGCTTAACTTCCTGATTATGGTCTTCACTTCCTTTCTGGCAGCCTCCGGTTGGTTTTACTAGTTAACTCCGATATAAACGCAGTGATTCAGTGAGAAAAATTATGGACATCTACAAGAGGAAAATTGGTTCGGGATGGACGTGTGCTGTCGTTTGAAAATCTCAAGAACACACCTGTACGAGTGGTTAGATAGAGTGTTTTACCCACAAACCTGCCACAAAGAGGCAGAGAGAGAGAGAGAGAGAGACAGAGAGACAGACAGAGAGAGAGAGGCACACACAAACACACACACACACACACATTCGGGTGGGGGATAATAATGCCATCTCCAGACAAAGTACTAAAACTATGTTCCCAGGACATTATAGCTCACAAAAAGCTAGCAAAAGAAGCCTGTTCACATCTTCCGGCGGAAGTAACTTGCATATCTGGATGGCAATGGTGCCGTCCAGGGTTTGTGGCGTAAACTTGTCTATAGCTGGGTTTATGGATGGATTTTTATGTAATTTTCAGGGTAGGTTGGTAATGGGGAGATCTAGAAATTATTAGATTTTGGTGGTGATCCGGAGAAGGGGGGGGGGGGGGGGTCTACCTTGGCAGAGGTCTGCACTCTCAGAAAGCTTTTCTAGTTATGAAATAGGAAGGGAGCAGAGCAAAAGAGAAAAATTTCCAGAAAAAAAAATGCTCAAGGTACCTAAAAATCTACTCAAGTACAGTAACAAAGTACTTGTACTTCAAACCTCTGCTGATGATCATCTTCTAGACGTACTGAAGGTCTGAACTGTTCCTTTCCTCAAGTCAAATGTGTCATCTGTGCAAGAGGAAGAACTGCCAGATGTCTGAGAGGAAGAAAGAGTGGAGAGGAGAACTGTTCTACAGAAGGAGTGGACGAGAAAAACTGTTCTACAGAAGGAGTGGAGAAAATAAAAATAGGGCCAATGTGCCTGTGCTCATCCAGACCTCACAGCCGTGATGTCTTGCCATCAACTAAAGGGACTTATTCAATTGATGTTAAAATCAATCCCACTGTGTGGCTGTGTGTTTTTAATCAACAAATGCCAAAAACAGTGTGAATGGTATAGGAAGCCCCCAAAGCTCTTCTGGGGTAACATCTGACTGAACAAAAGTAGGTAACTGGATAATGACATATTACTGTGGTGAAAGCTGTTTAATGCTACGCAGGAGGTTCTAGGCAGAAACTAATATTTTGACTTTTTCACTTTCTAATGAATCAATCAGAATTGAAATCTAAGGGAGGAGTGGTGATTTTAGTGCCAGACTGGAAAAAAAGTTGTAAACAAATTGTTTATAATTTTAAATTTTGACAAATAAAGTGATAAGTTTTGTGCCTACTGCTTAGATCTATCTAACGAATCAATGAGAATTGAAATCCGTTGGGAACTGAGGGAGGAGAAGCTATTTTAGTGAATTGTGGACGCCGACGCCAGACGAAGCGTGATGGTAATGGTACATTGCAACTTCATCAGCATGAGCTAAAACCAGTTCTAAAGGAGTGGATAAGAGAAAAAACTGTGCTAAAGAACCTTTAAGTTTGAAGAAATGTTCCTGTTCAGTAGAAGTGTTTTTTATTGTACAGTACTTGATACAGTCCAGCCTCACACCAGACTCACCCCACCCTCCAGCAGCCCCCAGGTAAATTGAATTTGAGACCCCTCCTCTAAATGTTGTGTCACAGTCCTTTCGCCACTCAAGGTGATTATTATTGAAAGTGTTTGACTCACATCAGGTTGACAGCCACGCCCACACCTGCAGTGATGAGCATGACATCTCCATCTATGTCAAAGTCCTGGTGCAGAGTCCGCTGAACGGCCTCATAGAGCAGTATGGCCGTCAGAATGTAGATTAGCATCACACTGAGAACAGCTGAGATCACCTCTGCAGAAGGAAAGCACCATCAGTCCAGTATTGAACAAAAACACATCCTCAAACACGTCTTCTACCAAGTCGGTAGAATAGACAGAGCATCATTGTAATGTGCTTGGATATTTGAAGACACTCCATCACAGCAAAGACAGAGGTGGTCCTTCTGAGTATTGGAGACACTGGTGACTTTTCCACTAACCCTCAAATTATATTAAGCATAAAACTTGCCTAATGGAAAAACGAAAAACACTAATTCTAAATCACGCCAGTCTTTTCTTTGCATCATACACTATGAAAAGATGAAGAACTGTATGTGACACAAATTACTGACATGTATTAATAGCATTAGTGGAGCTAAAGTTATTAAAGTAGATGCTTTTGGTCACTGGTGTATATTTGGTCCTTTATTGGTTAAATCAGTGGTTTTCAAATAGTGAGGTGGGCCTCCCCTGGGGGTGCCAGATGACTGCAGGGGAAGTGCAGCATGAGAAAAAATACATCTGAAAACAAAAAAATATATAAATACGTAATTGGCCAACAACAGTATGGGGGCTTAGCCAACTACGAGCCATGTGCTTACACTACATGTAGTTAGATAACTACAGGGCATGTTGCTAACTACAGTAGCTACATGTGGTTAATTAACTACAATACATGTAGTTAACTAACTATGGTACATGTGGTTATCTAACTACAATACATGTGGTTAATTAACTACAGCACATGTGGTTAACTAACTATGGTACATGTGGTTATCTAACAACAATACATGTGGTTAATTAACTACAGTACATGTGGTTAACTAACTACGGTACATGTGGTTAACTAACTATGGTACATGTGGTTAACTAACTACAATACAAGTGGTTAATTAACTACAATACATGTAGTTAACTAACTATGGTACATGTGGTTAACTAACTATGGTACATGTGGTTATCTAACTACAATACATGTGGTTAATTAACTACAGCACATGTGGTTAACTAACTATGGTACATGTGGTTATCTAACAACAATACATGTGGTTAATTAACTACAGTACATGTGGTTAACTAACTACGGTACATGTGGTTAACTAACTACGGTACATGTGGTTAACTAACTATGGTACATGTGGTTAACTAACTACAATACAAGTGGTTAATTAACTACAATACATGTAGTTAACTAACTATGGTACATGTGGTTAACTAACTATGGTGCATGTGGTTATCTAATTACAATACAAGTGGTTAATTAACTACAGTGCATGTGGTTAACTAATTATGGTACATGTGGTTATCCAACTACAATACATGTAGTTAACTAACTACGATACATGTGGTTAACTAACTATGGTACATGTGGTTATCGAATTACAATACAAGTGGTTAATTAACTACAGTGCATGTGGTTAACTAACTATGGTACATGTGGTTATCTAACTACAATACATGTAGTTAACTAACTATGGTACATGTCGTTAACTAACTACGGTACATGTGGTTAACTAACTATGGTACATGTGGTTAACTAACTATGGTACATGTGGTTATCTAACTACAATTTAAGTGGTTAATTAACTACAGTGCATGTGGTTAACTAACTACAATACATACAGTTAACTACAGTACATGTGGGTAACTAATTACAGTACATGTGGTTAGCTGACTACACGGCATGTAAGGGGCAAAATCACATCTGAAGTGAAAATATTAAAATGGGTGAAGAGATGTTAAAAAATATACATGGATGTGAAAATGTATTAAAAACTGTTAAAAACACAAACAGTTTAAGATGTCTTACAAGAAATTTTTTAAAAGGTAGATACAAATTTTAAGATGACTTAAGGGACCTTAAAAATGCACAGATGTTACATATGGAGGAAAAAGGTTAAAAATATACAAATGTAAATATATGCTGAAAACAAACATGTTAAAATGTGTTGAAAGAGATGTTAAAAAACATACACAGATTATAAAATATAATAATATACTTAAGAAATAAATCTAAAAATATAGTCAGATAAAGATGGGGGTGCACATCTGCTGTTGGGTTCTTTTAGAGGAGGCTAACTGTCCCACACCACTGGGTTAAAGTAACTGTTAAACTGATGGATCATGTCAGCAGTGAAGGCTGATCTTACCAAGACGATGCAGCCCAAAGGTGAACCTCTTGGTGGGTGGTTTAGTGGAGAACCAGAGTGCCAGCAGAGAAAACAGGATTCCTACCACGTCTGTCAGCATGTGCACAGCGTCACTCATGATGGCCAAACTGTTGGACACGTAACCACCTGCAAAATCATGTTGAGATTATTTAAAACAAACCTCACAAAGACCACAAATGCTGTTTCTGTAAAGTCATGATTTTCTTTGATTATTCTCATTATGTGGATCACTCTAAGGCAGAGGTTATGTCTGTCACCATAATAAATCAATTAATTGCACAATAATTAAAAATTAGCTTGATAATCTTTTTATTTACCAAAGACATCGGATAATAATGAGTTAATTGACTTCTAAGGAACCGTCCTTAGTAGCCTAGCGAGCCAGACTATAAATTGCAAACTATAGTCTAGTTCTGCACAGGAAGAAGGCTAGCAGTGCCTAAGGGCTGTGGGTGGGACCAAAACTGTTGTGGTCAAACTGTCTATGTAGGTATAGGCAAAAGCTATGACCAATCAGCAGAACAGTGACTGTGATGTTTTTAGTTAAGACCCATCCTTTTTGCTAACAATGGAGTGAGCTGGTATATGAAACTTTTGCCATAACCAGTCAGCAAAAGAACAAAAACATCCTTTTTCAAGAAGAATGAACAGAGTGCTTCTTTCTGTTCACCTAAATAAACCCAAGTTGAAATTTTCTAAAACCCATTCTAAAGCAGAGTCAAACCACTGGTGCTCTATATCCATAGCCATCTACCTTGTTGTGCAGTTTCCACTGTTGCAGGGCCATGTTGTCATCCTGCCAAGCCCCGCCACAAACACTCAAATTGGGAAAAAACAAAAACCTTGTCTTGTGAGTGGCAGGCCATGTTAGCCAGCCTGGTATGGCTAATGCTAGGCTTAGTGAGTCTACACCAATATGCCAGGCAAAAATATTATTGGCTGCTAGGTGGGTTTGTCAAGGTTACTCGTCTACATCCTTAGTGTCACGAGGAGTGAACCCTCCTGTCAATCTGTAGATGAGAGACATCCTCCATCAATCACTCTGTGTGCGGGGAGGCAGGGCATCCATTTATGGGGCAACCACGGCTCAGTTGGTAGAGTGGGTCATTCAGTAAGTGAAGGGTTGGGGCAAGACACTTCACCCTTCTTGCCTCCAGTGCCACTCACTCTGGTGTATGAATTGTGGTGGTCTAAGTGGCCAAAGGTGCAAAATGGCAGCATGCTTCTGTCAGTCTGCCCCATGGCAACTGTGGCTAAAAAAGTAGTTAGAGTAAATGAATCACTAATGTAAAGCACGTTGAGTGGCCAAAAAAGTGATATATAAATCCAATCCATTATCCTCTTGTCAGTCACTATGTGTGTGAGGAGGTGGGGCATCCTCCTGTCAGTCACTATGTGTGTGGGGAGGAGGGGCATCCTCCTGTCAGTCACTATGTGTGTGGGGAGGCGGGGCATCCTCCTGTCAGTCACTATGTGTGTGGGGAGGCGGGGCATCCTCCTGTCAGTCACTATGTGTGTGGGGAGGTGCGGCATCCTCCTGTCAGTCACTATGTGTGTGGGGAGGTGGGGCATCCTCCTGTCAGTCACTATGTGTGTGGGGAGGCGGGGCTTCCTCCTGTCAGTCACTATGTGTGTGGGAAGGCAGGGCATCCTCCAGTCAGTAAACCATCACCCCAATGCACCGGACCCACAGCGGGACTACCAACAGAGGATAATGGCAAAACTCGGAGTCCAAGCAGAGGTGTCTGTGACCAGTAGGTGGGGTTAGCTGTGCTGGTGGGGTATTCAAATAAACCGACAAATGTGACATACGAACCATCAAAAATCTAAAACAGGGCGTTTTCATCCCCCTCCAAAAAAGAAATGGATCAGCAGAAAAGGAGTTGTGGATGGTTTTTTGTTCAGAATTTAAGGACCTTCTCACACACAGACAAATATTTGTGTTTAAAAAATATTAGTGCATTTTACATATGTCCCCTTTAAGACAGCTGGAAAAGTTCCTGTCCGGGTCTCAATGGATCAGTGAATGTTTACCTGTGAGGTGTGGACGAATGTCAATTCTCGTGATCGCTGTGGGCGGGCATTCACAGGTGAGTAAGATCTACATAGACTCTGTCATCAGGTTGGTCAGCTGTGCAGTCAAACCAAGTTTTAGGAAGTAACAATAATGACTGTATTTTTCAGAAATACCATACTATTTAAATGTTTCGTGTAGTCCTTAATACTCAATCAAGTAGACTCATGTAATCGCAATCATATTATACTCCATCATAATTGCAATCGCACATGTTCTTCAAATTGTGCAGCATTAGTTAAAAATGTCTACTTGCATTATTATTATTATTATTATTATCTTTCTATTAGTTGAGAAATGAAGTCAAAACGGCAATATTATCATTTATCGTAATCATTTCTGGGACAACATATTGTCCAGCTAAATGTGTCATGGTGACAGGCCTAAGTGTGATACATCTTGCCTGTGAGGTTTGGATCAGCTGATCTGAGCCACTGATTGACCAGCGGTGACAATGATTGACACTTACCAATAATCTCTCCAGTCATGAACAGGAAATAGAGCAGAGCAGCCAGGCTGAGCTTCTTCATCACTCTGTGCTGTTTCAGCCTCTCCCTCTTCTTGGTGCAGGTGTCACAGGGGTCCATGTTTAACCCTGGGCTGCCCAGGCTGGAGGACGAGTCCAGCAGTAAGTCATCGTCATCATTGTTGGTGACCAGCATAGTGTTGACCTGGGCCAGGCCGTTGGCCGGTGCGGCGCTGGAGTAGTCTGACATCTCTCCTGACACCACCACCCTCAGCTTATTAAACCGGGGTGCCTCATCTTCCACCAGGTCATCACAAAGGTCAAAGGGCGCCGTGTCGCTCAGGTCCCAGTCGCTCGGCTCCTTCCTGAACGCCGAGCGCATCTTATTCAACAGGTTCCCACCGGACATCTTTATTAGCTGTGGGAGGAGCTGTTGCAGAAGACACAACACTTTATTAATTATTAACTCTGAGGCTTCAGTTAAACTTTTTTATGCAAGTAAAATGGTTGAAGGTTAACCCATAAACACTCATGGCAGTTTTATTATACAGGTGTCAAGCTATTAAAGTGATTAATCACAGGGTTGGTGGGGATTAATTTAAAATAATCATGATTAAATATTCATTTTTAATCTATATTAATTGTGTTTCATTTTTCATGATCAAACAAACTCAATAAAGACATGAATAAATTTGCACTGAACGTGTTTGTCATAAGCTGGGCAACGCATTAGCCTAGTAGTGCTAGCATTAGCCTGCTGCTAGCAGAATCCATCACTAACATATGCTTCAGGTTAAGGTGTTACTTTAATCTGGAAGTGCTTCAGTGAAAAGAAAACTACTTGTAGAAAGCAAAACACTTTGTCGGTTGACTGTTCCATCTTGGGTTTTTTTCTTCTCAAATTAAATTAACAAATTACCCTTTAGCACTAGCCAAAAATCCCATTTAAAGCCACAAACAATGGTATTTTGATGGCAGGGGGAAAGGAGCACCAACCTGCGTCAACCTGCTAGTTTACGCGATGACATGGAGCGTTATGTGACATGTCTTAACATTGCACCAATAGCGCCCTGTACCATATCATGATATTATCATCAATACAATTCCAGCGTGGTGATGTCAGCAAATGCTCAGCAGGAGAAGTGCAGTTTGTCAGCAGGGGTCATGGGTCAGACTGGGCTTTTTTTGTCAATGGACAAGGGACAAATGGCGATTGTTATTGGGTCGACGCAGGTTTTAAAAACATGGGTAGACCTGTTAATTTAATGGAAAAGCGGCTGTTCTATTCTATTCTATGAAGAAACAAAATGTAGAGAAAAGCCACTAAAACAAAAAATATGTGATAAAATATCCAAAACATAACCAAAATATGAATATACAGTCACCTCCAAAAGTATTAGAACAGCTAGGTCAATTCCTTTGTTTTTGTTGCCTACTGAAGACATTTGGGTTTCAGATAAACAATACATATGACAAAAGTTCAGAATCCCAACTTTTATTTGGTGGTTTTTAAATCAAAATGTGTTAAACAACCCAGGAAATATTGCATTTTCTTTGAAACCACCCACTTTTCAAGTGATCAAAAGTATTGGAACAGACATTATTAAATTAAAGAGAATAACATTTAATATTTGGTTGCAAAACTGCATGGAGTCTGCGACCCACTGACTTCACCTGACTGCTACATTCTTCATTAGAAATGCTGTTCCAGGCCTTTACTACAGCCTCTTTCAGTTTTTGTTTGCTTCCGGGGGTTTCTCCCTTCAGTCTCCTCTTCAGGAGGTAAAATGCATGTTCTGTTAGGTTAAGGTCCAGTCCACTTGCTCAGTCCAAGACCTTCCACCTTTTCCCCCTGATGAAGGCCTTTGTTGTGTTGGCTGTGTGCTTTGGGTCATTGTCCTCATTTACACTGCAGTGTCATCCATCTTTAAGGTGCATTATAATTTAGTTTCATTGTAATTTGAGGTGAGGTGAGACACAGGACTGTCAGGTGAGACACACCTCAGTGGAATGCTGATGTGTTCTGAACGGACGGTTTAGTTTAAGCAAAAACTTGAATGATTTATGAAGCCAAAGAAAGCAATGTCGCCTGATGAAGCTGAAGAGATTAAAAAGTCACTCGACCTTTTAACTGAAGAAGTTTCTGCTATAAGGTTACAGCAGAATAATATTCTGGATGTGGTGCAGGAAGTGAAGACTTAACGCAAAGAAAATGCTGAGAAGGACAAACAGATTGCGGATCTAAAAAGATAAATGACAGACCTTGAACAATATACGAGGATGAATGATGTGACCATCACTGGCCTCTGCGGTGAACCTGGTTCATATGCTCATGCAGCGTCCATAGGAAACATGGGGAAATACGAGGGTGAACCCACTGACTGCGTGCATGTGCAGATGTTCTCCAGACATTTGTGCTTTCCTAGTTCTACAGATGTTCTCCAGACATTTGTGCTTTTCTAGTTCTATAGATGTTCTACAGACATTAGGATTTTTATAGTTTTACAGATGTTCTGTAGACATTAGTATTTTTCTAATTCGGATGTTCAGATGTTCTCCACACATTTGTGCTTTTCTAGTTCTACAGACCTGTTATGCTCAGTGGTTGTGTTCCGGTTCCTCACTACTGACAGATGTACCTGTGAAGATAAATCTTTCTCAGCTGACCAGTATCAGCTGATGTGTCTGCAGGTCAGTGTCCTCACACAGTCATTTACATGTTTGTAGCTGGACACGACTTCTCGGCTGATGGTTTTGCTCCATTTGACCTCCTACACAAAACAAAACAAAAACAAACAGGTGGTAACTTACTTTATACATTCAGTTTAATGCTGTCAAATTTAAAAGAGCTGTCAAGTGATTACAATTTTTAATCAGATTAATCACAGGGTTGATTTGAATCAAAACACTTTATATGCTGGTCCACCATTTTGTTTTTGGGGTTTTATGCGATTCAAATTTCCCACAAACCAACCACAGATATAAACTGTTGATCCATTAATTGAGATTAACGTTCAGAGACTCTGTAGTTACAAGAGAAACTCTGTCATCTCCTACAAGTGAATTGTAATGTGACTTCAAATTTAACTGACAGTGAAGGTGTATTTCCAAAAATGTACAGCCTGGACCTACAGTATTTGACTGACGGCAACTATAAACTCATTAATTTGACCCTAGCATCTTTATATGATGCGGTTGATGTATGCTGGTTCAAAGAAAATGTAGAAGAACCTCGACTTAAGTCTAGAAACATTAAACTATTCAAATGTACACGAACCCTGCAGCCTCTCTCTCCAGAATAACGATATTAAAGTCCACATTTGACTTCAACTTTATTTTTGACATTTCGTGATTAAAATCGAAATTTCGAGATTAAAATCACAATTTTAAAGTCGAAACTTCGACTTTAATCTCGTCATATAAAAAAAATAAAAAAATAAAAATAAATCACACGTGGCCCTAATACTCCGTCGTAACTTTTTTACTGGCCGTAATTTTGCATGTTTTCATTTACAACTTTTTACAACCCTGCGGCAACCCTGAAATACAGAGCAACAAAATGCTGTTATCAGAATCAGATAAATGCATTTTGTTGCTATGGCTTAAAAGAGTCATATGGCAATAGAAAATGTTAATCAGTAAAAAACAAACATAAAGCAATAAAAAATTACAACCAGAATTACTTCCAACCAGAAGTCCATAGCAATAGTGAATGCACAACACAAAGCAGCTTGTTTTGACTGATTTTCATGAAATTTTCAGAAAAGGTGCAATGTGGTCCACAATAGACCCCATTCATTTTTTGGTAGATGCTAGACTAGAACGGTCAGGACATTCTCCTCAGGACGTTCAACGGTGTATATACCCTTTTGAAGGTCCTTGGCCGCAACGCGTAGGCTGCTGTGTTTTTAACTTTGCATTGTTTTATTAAACACTTTTTAAAATCTCAGAGTGCCTCTGCTTTTTCTTCCTCTTCTAGACTTTAACCTCACCCGGTACAGATGAGCACCTGAGCAAATATCATTTGGACAGTCTCCTGAGCGCTCATAGCCTCTTTTGTTGCCTAGAGAAATATTCATTTGGAAACTGCCATAAAAGTAAACCAGCACTGGGTCTTTATGGGTTAATGTATATAGTTCATACAGTTTTTGAGTACAAAACTATAATTAACCATGTTTTATGCAGTTTAATAAGAACTCCAAATGTACTCATTAGTGAAATCTATGAAATGAAAGAATGATATCTGCGTTAACTCCCCAAATGACTAAACCACAGGCCTGTTTATGTCCTGGCATGTCTACTTTCATCCATGTACAGGAAATGGAACCACAAACAACCATCTTTTATGTCCTTTTGATTTTGTTGAGTAACAACTATGGCTTTCTAAGCATTAAATCAGTTAATAAAATAAGGAGCAGAGGTGGAAGTAACTAAGTGAAAGTACTTCATTGTTGTACTTAAATAGTTTTTTTTTGTTATCTGTACTTTACTGGAGTATTTATTTTTCTGGAAAGTTTTGACTTTTCCTCCCTACATTTGTTCATAAATATCTGTACTTTATACTCCCTACATGTATATAAATATATGTACTTTATACTCCTTACATGTATATAAATATATGTACTTTATACTCCTTACATGTATATAAATATCTGTACTTTATACTCCTTACATGTATATAAATATCTGTACTTTATACTCCTTACATGTATATAAATATATGTACTTTATACTCCTTACATGTATAAAAATATCTGTACTTTATACTCCTTACATGTATATAAATATCTGTACTTTATACTCCTTACATGTATATAAATATCTGTACTTTATACTCCTTACATGTATATAAATATCTGTACTTTATACTCCTTACATGTATATAAATATCTGTAATTTATACTCCTTACATGTATAAAAATATCTGTACTTTATACTCCTTACATGTATATAAAATATCTGTACTTTATACTCCTTACATGTATATAAATATCTGTACTTTATACTCCTTACATTCTCGGAATAGAAACTGGGGCTTTGTATATCATAATTATGACTTCTCTGGTAATTTTGGCTTTTTATCTCAATTATGCCATTTCATCTCATAATTGTTACTCTCATAATTATGCATTCCTTATCTTATGTTTTTGAGTTTTCATCACATAATTTTGACTATTCAATATGATAATTATGTAATGTTTAATCTCATATTTATGACTTTTTAAATCTCATAATTATGACTTTGTTTTTTTCATTTTTCCGAAATTTCCTGTTCATACCCACACAACTGAGTAGAGTGACTTGATCAAACATAATATCTACACACGAACTCAATTTTAAAGGCTTTACCTTTGGATTCTTTTTGAAACTTTTTGGATTTTTCTGGTTAAATAAACATGATTTAATTCGTGGCAAAAAGGACAAAGGCAGTTTTACTTTTTTTGGTTGTACTTTATTATTTTACTTTAATAAATACGTTGAATCAGTTCTTGTACTTTTACCACGAACCACCACTAAATGTGTAGTTCCTTCAACTTTCACTCAGGGTCAAAATCAGCTCATAAACTTGGCATTTGGGTGAGAGAAAGCCAATAAAAAGGCACTAAAATAAAACATCCGGGACATTTGCTGTTTAAAACAATAAACGACGTTCACTCAGGATAGAAAAAATAAAATAAGATCAATAATGCTAACACATCAGTAGTAATAATGAAAGTGAAAATTTGGTGACATTTGAGGTCAAATCCAGACATTTCCGATAAACACCGACAGGTTAAAGAAAGTTGACAGGCTTTAGAAAGAGCCTGAACATGGACTTAATCTGGTTAAAGTCTGGCGAAGTTGATGTGAATCAGCTGATAAACTTTGACTCCTATTAAAACCAGCCTTAGCTAAACAGTAACCGCTAGCTAACCCAGGTAAGCTAGCTCCTGCTGTCACTTCTGAAGACTCCAGTAACTTTATCCTGTGGTTGGAAATAAAAGCAGACTCACCTTCACATAGACTGCGCCTGTAAAAGACCGTGCTTTTTTCACTTCAGGTGTGTCATGGTGCCACTTTCAGCCTCTAAACATTACCTCCGCCTTCACTTACTACTTCTCTACACACTGGGCTGGAATGAACACTAGCAGTTTGGTTTCCGACGCAGTCACGTGATGACGTACCAGTCACATGACGGCTTCCAGGCGTAGCAAACAAATCCAATTTCTCTTCTGCGCTACGTTTTCCTCTGAGACAAGCTGAGTTCTTCACAGTTACAGACACATTTGAGGAGGAAAACAGACAGTAAGTGGCTGTAAATGTCTGGGACATGTTTGTAGGCCGTGGAGCCGGTTTGTGTCCGGAGCTCGTGCTGTTACATTAGCCCTTAGCCTGTGTTTGAGCTAGCTCAAACACTGTGAGTAAGCTAGCTTAAAGACTGTGAGTGAGCTAGTTTAAAAACTGTGAGTGAGCGAGCTCAAACACTGTGAGTGAGCGACCTTAAACACTGTGAGTGAGCTGGTTGAAGCATTGATTTTTAAAATATATTTTCTAATATGATGACATTTATATAATGTATAATCATATAATAGAACAAAATCATCACTAGTAAATTCATGATGTAAACAAAATTAAATGGTAAAACACAAAATACAGAGGATTATGTGATAAATGATGATAAATCACTCAAGAGAAGTTGCATCTATAACCATAACCCTAACCCTTTGGAGTTACCATCAAAGTCAGACTGTTTTTCTAGGTTTAACACTTTAATCTCACCAAACATTGGTTGGGAGAGATTGTGTGTATGTGTGTGTGTGTGTTTGCAGAGCCACATCATACTATAACTCAATGAATACTTGAGATATCACAATGAAATTACATGGGCATATACATATCGCAAATGCAATGATCCCTTTGAGTAAAGGTCAAATTCACATTATCAGTTATAACTCAAGAACGGAGGGTCACAGAACTTTCAAATTGGCGTCAAATGATGCGGAATGAGTATTTCTACAATTCTCCTAATTGGTGTTATCATCTTTTTGAGATCTCTGAAGGTTGAAGGTGACATGTCACAAAATTAACTTCTGTAACACTGTGTGTGTCAAGCATAGACATATCACGCTATAACTTAATCAATACTGGATATATTACCATAATATTACATGCACTGATGCATATATACATATAACAAAATTATCAATATTGCAAAAGGTCAATGTCGCATTTAGCAGAAATGTCAAAATCACTTTATTGGCTGTAATTCAAAAATGGCTTTTCATAGAAACTTGAGATTGTCACACAATAGGGGCGAGATTAGGCATTCTCTGAATATTTGTTGGTTCCTCTGAAAACTCGGAACAGACTGACAGAGCAAGTTAAAGCTGTTGGTATCTAGTGGATAAAGATCTGCTGTTTGTAATCTGAGCCTCTTTTTCAGGTATTTCCAGAAAATCTGGGTCATAGTTGGTGACATGGAGGTGGAGGGGAAGGATGAGGAGAGAAGATGGTCCCACAGTGAACATCTGCACAGTGGAAGAGGTGTGTAGTGAGTCAGAGGTCAGAGCATTCTGACTTTTTTTGTCATGAGAAAACAAAGTTGGATTTTGAAGAAAGGGGGGAAAAAAGTTTAAATATGAAGAAAAAGTCATAATTCTGAGGAAAAATAGCTGGAATTGCAGGATAGGGTGTCATTATTCTGAGTTTGAAATGAGTCATTCAAAGGTCAGAATTCTGAAAAAGACAGATTGAAGTCAGAAGTTGGAATTAAATGTCAAGGTATATTCTATCAGAACCACTGATGTTATCTGATTTAAAATTTTAATGATATTAATTACAGAGTTGCTTTGGATTAATTTAAATTAATCATGGTCAAAACACTGTCGGTCAACTGTTCTGTCTTGGGGTTTATTTTGTTTGTTTGTTTTGGTTTTGTTTGTTTTTTTGGAGATGTTTTTACTCAAAATTTCTACAAAATACAAATGCACAATGCAGAGAAAAAAAATATACAAAACGTCCTCAAATACAGTAAACTAAAGAATAAACCTAACATGGAATAACAGTAATGAGCTGAGTAGATGTTGATCTGCTGATGTGAATCTGTGAGTAATTCTCTTATTTTACTGCAGTTGTCTGAGCTGCAGCTGCACCACAAGTGTTAGAAAATGACAAGTAACAGCATTATAAACAGAAAACGTTTGACTTGGCTGGAGTTTTCTACTGCTTTCCCTTATTAAAATGGTACTACTGCTGTCAAGTGATTACAGTTTTTAATCAGTTGAATCACAGGATTACTTTGGATTATTTTTGATTAATCAGGTTTTAATATAAATTTTCTATCAATATTTTTTAAAAACATCAATTTAAAAAAACTTGAATAAAGCAAAAACAATCTTATATATATATATATATATAAGCAAAATCAATCTTGAACAAAGCAAAAAAAATCTTGAATGAAGCAAAATTGTGTCTTATCTTAAGTGTGATCAGGAATTTAGACTGGAAATCTGGAAAATGTACTTAAGGTTTTAGAATTCAGTGATAAATGTTTTGGTTGACTTGTTCTCTTTTGTTTTGTTATATAAACAGAAGCCATTCCGGAGGATGAACAGGCATCAGAGTGTCCTGAAAGTTCAACCTGTGTGGAAAAGAACCTGTATGTTGATAAGAAGGCCGTGGACAAACTGACCGAAGGATTACTGTGCCATTATCTACCTGATCTGCATAACTCAAAAGGAACCCTGCAGGAGCTGACGTGAGTATAGTGTAATATAGTACAGCACTATGGAGTACTACAGTTCACTACAGTATAGTATAGTACCGTACAGTTGACACTGATAAAAACTGGATTATATTCTATTTACAACAGAGAAAAACGGTACTGACCACGACTCACCAAATTACCATTTTCATTAATGGTGACTGTGTAGAAATAGTGCACACCTTTAAATTCCTTGGTACACACATCAGGCACCCTTACCTGGACCACAAATACCACAGCCATCATCAAGAAGGACTAGCAATGTATTCAGTTCTTGAGGATTTTAACAAGAAGCTACCTCTTTAAGTAGCTGGCTGCCGGTGGCCTTTTACCGCTCTGCTATTGAAAGCATCTTAATATACTGCATCACGTCATGTACGACAGAGAGTCATACGAACTGTAGAAAAAGTCATTTGGCTGCCCTCTTCCACCACTTCAGGACATTTCTAACTCAGTCAGTACAGACACTTCTCACTCCGGCCATCACCTTTGCACTCTTATGCCCTTGGGGAGGCCGTACAGATCAATTAGATCGTACACCACTAGACTCATTAACAGCTTTTTTTTCCAAAAGCCATTCACCCTAAATCACCAACATACACCCTGAACACCAGCACATTCTATCTGTCAGGGAAATTAATTTTTATTGCACTTTTATACAGTTTTTACTGAAGCACTTTTAAATTCTCATATGTTTTGTGTGTTTGCTATAGCTGTTATTGAAGTGCATGGATTGAGTGTTATTTGTAGTTTTTATGTGGGAGAGGGCGGTTTCATTGTATTTACATGCAATGACAATAAAAAGCTCTATCTCCTGACCAGTACTGACCAACTACTACACAGGGGCGGTGCTAGGGTCTGTGGGGGCTCCAAGCAAGACCCCCCCCCACACACACAAAAGACAGACACATAAAACAAACAATACAACTACACACAAAACAATTGTTCTAATTAATTGTTTTATATGTTTTAATGACATTAATCATGATGATGATGGATTAATCTGAGTTAAAGTGTTAATTTTGACAAACCTGAATAAGAGTAAATAAAATATACACAAAACATGAAAATGAACCTCCGCCATATTTAATATATTTTAATAATTACAATGTATTGCAAAACTGATATTTTCGTCCAGCCCTAAGGTAGACATTTGGGGGGGCGGTCCTAAAAATGGTGACTTTTCTCTTTTCCTTTTGTTTTTCCACACAGACAGAATCAGCTGATTTTACTGGACACGCTGGAACAGGAAGTCACTAAGTTCAGAGAATGTAATGCCTTATTGGACCTGAATGCACTGGTATGTTCTTTCTGCATGAGCAGCAAATGGTTGTACAACTACTCGCATTCTGTACAGAAGTACAGCTACGGGTGTTGAAAAAAATAGTAGAAGTACTGATTCAACTCCTTCACTGAAGTAAAAGTAAAAAAGTAGAACTTCTTAACTGTAATGAAGTAAAAAGTGAAACAGATTTTTTTTTCACATGAATGAAATGATATTTATTTAACCAGGAAAAATCAGAAAAGTTTCAAACGTCTCTAAAAATAAAACTCTTAAAAGTAAGTTACTGTGTAGATCAGGGGTACTCAATTAACCTCTTCCACCCTGAGCCTATTTTCAGAGAAAAACGCCTAAAAAAACATACCCAAAGTAAATGAAGAATTGCTCCACAATCCTAAGGTTTATATGGATGTTCTTTGTATCTATGGACATCTACAGGCTTCACAGAATCTAAAATAGTGTAGCTACTACTATGACTGGATAAACTGGAATAAAGTAAAAGATAAAATAGAATTTTTTGGTCTCGCCTGAATTTATTATTTTTTTGACAAAAAAAAACACCCTGCTAACAATGATTCCATGAATATAGACACTATTGATCAGCTTCAGTAACTCCTTTCCAACACAGGTACAAAAGTTGATAGAATTAGAGCAAAGGACAAAGCCTCCAGAAAGGTTTAAGTCCAGATAACACCAGGCGGACACTGCATTTGGAACAGTTTGGCACAGTGTTGTGCCAAACTGTTCCAAATACATTATTTTAACTTTCCAGTAAAATCTGTCTGGAAAATACAACTCATATCCATTACAGAAGTCTATTACTGTCTACTAGAGCTTTTAGAAATGAAATTTACCTTGTGTTTCATCAACTTCTACCTTTGTGCACAACTAAAATGAATAAAACCATATAAACATGGATTATTTTGTCTCCAAATGGAGTAGTTTTTATAAGACTGGCAGACAAACAATATAATAATATATCAATAATAATAATAATAATACACTTTAGTAAAAATCAAATATAAAGTTGAACAAATGTGCAAAAATATATGATAAATTCAAATAGAATAAATATAAATATCAAAATTAGTGCAAATTTACTAAACAAAATAAATAATACAAACATTCAAAACACAAACAATTGCAATAAAGTCCAAAAATGTCCAAGTGTTATAATCAGGTGGGGGCTGGTTTATCATTAGGTGGAGGGGCTGGCAGCAGACTGAACTGGTCCATTTCTGCAAAAAGCCATCCTCCTACTTAGGAAAAATGAAGACAATCATGATTTGAGACTAAATACATAATAAAATATGTACATTTGGCCAAAATAAATAGATAAATGTACTTCATGTATGTAAAATACTTTTCAGTAGTGTTGAATATTATTACAACTATTCCTAAAAAGTAGGAAAAACATTTTTCCTTCTCATGAAATGATAGAACGTTAGAATGTTTTTTATTTTTGACAGAGAAAGTGAATAAATCCTCAATCATTGATTAATTATAAACGTATCTACTTATGTGTATAAATAATAATAAAATGAGAAATGACACTGAAAAAATACTACTATAGTCAACAGTGTTTGCATGTGTATAGTATAAAATGTAGTATTATTGTTATTATTATTACTATTAGTTTGTAAAACAGATATCCGTAAGATACAACAACTTACTGGGTAGATGTTCATCCTGTTTTGAGTTCATATCCAGTCAGATCTCAGTCAGATGTTGAAGTGATCAGCTGCTTCTCTGTAGTTTCTCTGTCGTTTACATGCTAGCACGGCTAACAGCTAACACTTCACAAAGCTTACCGCAGTCAGTAACATTCAGGAAAATACACTGTCACTCACTATTACACCCTAAAACTCTCTAAAATGACTTAGAACTAAGAGTAAAGTCGGTAAATATGACTATAACCAGCAGAAAGATCTGCAGCACCCCCCCTGCTTTGCTGCAGCGTGTGTCCTGGTCCCGTGCATGTGCTCGACATGCGCAACGATGCCAACCTTTCACCTTTTACACATGCATTTCCTGTCCAGGAGGAAATGTAGTTCATGGAATGTGAGGTGTCAATAGATTCAGGAGAATCTCCTCTTTCAAACGCCTACAAAACATGGCTGCCTTATCGCTCGCCAGAAAAAGATATACATAGATTAGTTGCGCGTATCGGCGATTAAAAATAACTTATATTTCACCACACACACATTAAAGATCATGTTTAAAGGTGACTTTTATCACTAAAATACACTTTATATGTAGTTTTATTAACATTAGGGTCTTAACTTTGAGCAAAAGTTGAAACAAATTTCCATTGTCCGGGCTTAAGGGCTTAAAAGTCCCCAAGGTGTGATTATTACATTATGCTCAAGTAGAAGGTCCGAGCCAAAGTCCGACAAGTCCACATTTTTAAAAAGTAACTAATTAAAGTTTTAACTTCAAACGCAAGAAATTAGGCAACATATTCAATCTCTTTTATCATAAATAAAAGTAGTCCCATGCAGTCAAATAAAATTAAGGCTTTTATTTCAAGTCAAGCAAAAGGGAAACCTTTGAATAAAATAAATAATAGTGCAAACTGAGGTGGAATTCCTTTTCTCTATAGGCACTTTCCTACTGTAGGAACCTTTTGTAGTTCCAAGAACTATTTTAATTTGTAGAATCTTTTCCGCCCCTCCTCGCAGGGAGGGTCTTTTTTAGTTCTCCGGCAACTATATGACATAAGTGTTTGGTGATTGGTAGAGCCGAGACCACATGTATTTCCACATCTTACAGTACTGCTATCTTTAAAACCGTCTGTGTAGGATCAGCTGTGCGCTGGAAAAATACAGAGAAAGTAATAAATAAACTGACCAATGACACAGTTTTATTTTTGGGATAATGCTATAAAATTAACATATGTCGTAGTATCACCTGCCGCTGGATTCTTCCTCTCTTAACTCTCTGTAAACTCCTCCATTCTTGACATTAGACGCTATATTTCACCACAATTAACATTCCCACTATGCAGAATATGAATGCTGTGACTTCCTAAATTCTCTATTCTAATTTATAGTAGCACTGTCTTCTACTTCCTTGTGTGATTGTTGAATTTAGTCCTTAAATAATACAACCAAGGGGATACAACAATAACCATGGAGTTCTCTGATAGTTCTCTGATCATCTGATAGATCAAACTCTTGCCACACCCGGTCGGAAGAACAGCGAAAACGTCATTTCTATTAACAAACACTTCCAAAGCCATCCTCTGATCATCTTTTAAGGAATGAACATGCTGTAGACAAAGCAGTGGAAATAGCAGAGTCTATATGGACCCTCGGTTACCTAATGCATGCTGCCATTGTTGTGTATCTGAAAAGACTACACTGCTGTCACTTGTGCTTTATGTCACACCAGCCACAACACCGCAGAGTTGTCCCATCCAACGACAAAACCTGAACCTCACGGTACTCAGATGGTTGTGTAAATGTAGCGAAACACAGTCAGATGAAGTGAGTCAGATTATTGACTACCAGCAATAGTATGCCATATTAATTATAGTAGCAGCGCCCCCTGTAAATTTCCACAGCCGGTTCAAAACCACTCCATGGAAATTACACTAATATTTTTGCATTGGTCACAGGTCTGGACAGAACCATTTCCTGTGATGCCTGGTGTAGATGATGTTTGATTGGGGGGTACAGGCAGAACATTTCGAAAAATAGAAAAAGGTCACAATTGAGATAAAACCTAATCATTATGAGATAAAGAAAGTCATAAATATGAGATGAAAATGCATAATTGTGAGATAAAATCATCATTATGAGATAAAAAGTCACAATTATGACACAAAGTCCTGATTCTAATGTCTAAAGTCCTGGTTTCTCTTCTCTACTGATTATCCCGAAACACAGAACGTCTGGAATGTAATGGTTTTGCATGCGCCACCGCATAAGGTCTTTCGTGTTACTGCGATAACTTTTGAACAGCTGGACGGATTTGTCCTGAATGCGGTGTGCTAATGCTCTGGGATAGGTACATGAATGGATTAGATGTTGGAGGTCAAAACTTTCAAAATAGCTGACTTTCAAGATGGCCGAATTTTGTCTTGCCCAGCACTTTTGAATGGGTAGATGAATTGGCACCAAATTCAGTGTGTTCATGCTGTAGTTCAGGCACATTAAATCATTCTTTTATATTTTGTATTAATATATAAGTTTGTGAATGGGTGGACTGGAGCGGTGGAAACGATGGGTGACTGGCAGCATCGTGTTTCAGGGATATATCTTTAGCAGTCAGATGATGCGGGACCCAACGCAAAGCAGTGTGGCATGGAACAAATTTAAAAGATCACTGTGGGCGTGGCCAGGAGGGGGAAGTGCACATTGCGGGAGCGGTGATAAGCTGTCGCCCCACAAGATAAAAACATGTTTAAAACTAGAAAAGCACTCTGAGAGCGCAGACCTCTGCCAAGGTAGACCCCCACCCCCCACCCCGATCACCCCCAAAATGAAATCAGTTCTTCCTGTTCACATTTCCAACATATCCTGAAAATGTCCTCAAAATCCGTCCATAAATTTTCGAGTTATCTTGAACACAGACAAAGAGATAAACGCCGGCAAAAACATAACCTCCTTGGCGGAGGTAATAAAAGCTATAAATGATTTATATTGACTATCATATATAAGCGAGGCCGGGGGAGGTCTTGGGCGGGGATCCTCCCAGCCCTATGCGGCCGACCCTCCAACCCGCCGAGGTTGACTCCCCTTGGCGGTCTGTCGGGTAGCCTATTTATTGGCTATTGGTCTCCTGCCGGTAGTTATCTTAAGTTTACCACCTGCTGCTGCATTCCCAAACAACCCAACTCCACAAAGACCGGACCCCGGCGCAACAAGCTGAGCTGAGTCTCGATCAGAAGGACTCACGCTCCTGAGTGACACTGGGCAAGTGGTCTTCCATACTCCACATTTCAACTCGCATCTGAATCCTGCAGGACTTGTGGGTGTGGGCAGGAGTGGGACTGAAAATCATAATTGTTTGCGGGAGCGGGACTGGAAATTGTGTACTGCGTAGACCTCCAGTAAGGAGTATAAAGTACAGATATTTATGAACAAATGTACGGAGGTAAAGTAAAAAAGTTTCCAGAAAAATAAATGCTCAAGTACAGATACTGAAAAAATCTCCTTAAGTCCAGTAAGGAAGTACTTCCATGTAGTTACTTCTACCTTTGCTCATGGTTACTGTCATTCCTTGATTAACAAATGTCGTTGCCTCTTGTTTCAACCAATGAAAACACGTCTAATTCATTTTCGTTTTCAGTTCACAGAGGCAAAGTTTTACCACAATAAACTGGTGTGTATAAGGAAGGAGATGATTCTGCTGCATGAAAAGACCACCAAACTAAAGGTATTTATTTCTAAGGGGTTTTCACTTCACCATTATGCCTTGCTTTGGCGTGTATGCATTGGCAATATCTAGTTTCAATGTTATATTATTATTACTGTATTTTATGTATATTTTGATTTAACTTGCATTTTGTTTTTTTTACTTTTGATATTACTATTATTATTATTACTATTATTACCCCGCCCCCTCTCCTGCCTCGCTTCAGTATAACACCACTGTTCCCACTGTTTTGTTTGTTTTCTATGAGGGACAAAGAAATTACTAAATTAAAAATAAGTGTATAAATAAAAATGCATAAATTAATAAAGATATGCTTATAATTTATGTTTTTATTTCCACATTTTAAATTCCTCTGTGCAGGGGTCAGAAAGAACCTTACAATGTTTTCCATCCATTTTACAGGTTCACTCTAGTGGAATATTTACAAATTCATTGTATACATGTACGCAAATCACCATATATGTGGAATAACACACCATTATATATATTAAAAACATGACTTAACCGGCACTTTTGTCATTTGTTTTCTGATTCATTTTATTAAAGTATGTAAAATTTAGCACATTTAAGCAGATACTCTGTAAAGAATTGTAGAGCAGTAAATCATATACTCCTTTTCCACTGGTCAGAAACCTGTTTAAATTTGCTAACAATAGCTTTTGGTTATTTTTAAATAATACAATTATTTTATTATTTCAAGTCAATAGTTCTCATTTTTCTAATTCTTTTATTATTATGTCCAGTCAGTGGTGAAAATCATCTACATACATGTCGGATCAAAAGTTATCAAGTCAATTTTTGATCACATATTGGGCGTGGATGTGACAAGTTTGTAATAAAGTGGTCATTTTCAGACATATAGGAGTGCATATGTCTCACAGAATGTCAGATCTAGTACATGATAAGATCTCAGCGGTCGTGTGGGGAGGCGAGGGCCTATAATATAATTTACGGTTTTACTTGTTATTATTATTAAATAAATGTTAATAATGAATGTAATGCTGCTGTTTTCTGTCAGAAAAGAGCATTGAAGGTTCAACAGCAGAAGCAAAAGGAGGTGCTGGAAAAGGAGCAGCAGCGAGAGAAGGAACTGGAGAGAGAACGTCAGCTGATCGCCAAACCTGCCAAAAGAAGCTAGGCTCCTGAATGGGACTGATGCCTTTAAGGACAGTGGGATTCTCTGCTTTCAGCCTGTTTCATATCAGTTACCCCATAAAGACCCCGTGCTACTTCTGTGGCTCTTCCCAAATGAATGTTTCTCTATTTCTACCTTTTAACTGATTTATCATCAGTTTTGTTTTTTGTTTTTCTAGAATATTATCCTCAGTATTTTTTTTGTAAACCATATATTTCCCTTTATTTAATTCACAGATCATGTAGATATTCATGAAAAGACAGACTAAATTCAAATTTAATTTATCAACACAGAGAAAAATGAAGAAAAAGTTACTTTTCTCCAAAGAGATCGGTAACTTAACATAAACCCAATTTGTCCAACCATTGTCATTAGCCCTGTTTACATAGGAGTTTTTATTCCCGTATAATTCCAAATAAAAGTTAAGTCTGCTTCAAGATGACCATGTAAACACCTAATTCCAGTTGAAAATGATAATTCCAAATTAAACTTAATTCCGAATGAAGCCACTGGTTTATTCCAATCTTAATTCCAAATTTGATAATTCCTCTGCTATGTAAATGGTCAATTCCACATAAACATTACTCCTGACATTCTGCACATGCTTCCTGTGCGTCCTCTCGGGATGATGCACAAATTTCAAGTTGATGACGCACATATTCCACGCTGCCAGCATTCTTTTGTTGATTCCTATGGTTGATTCAGTCGAGCTGCCGCTTCATAAATATCACAAAAATAAATGTAAAAATTGTATGTAGTACCTGGTCTTCCCTGTTGCTAGTTGAAACGAAAGCAAAATAGGAAGTGGACAAGATCGTTTTCTTCCAGACGGCATCCAGACATTAAGCAACCATTTTGTTCAATTAGAACCCTCTGTACCTCCAGCTCTTAAACCCGAATTAACTAGAGCGCAATACACACGTTTCCCATGGAAACCATTATTCGGAATTTACATATCCATGAAAACACAAAAGAAATAGCTTTAATTCCAAATTATTTTATTCTGAATAAATCATTTGGAAAGATATCATGTGAACGTAGCAACTGATCCAACACCATGGGTTTTACTAGTGAATCTATGTTGTAGAAGATGATGGGGTTTCCATGGTAACTACTGGTGTGGTAATTTTTGCTCTGCTCCTGGCAAATAATGAAATAGAGACTTCTGCCGGCCGACAATATTTTATTTCTTTGTCAAGAAACATGACAAAGTGCACATGAGTGGTGATTGTGTGAATGGACCCCGAGGTTCTCACAGGATCCACCTTTTTACAGGGTGAAACCCATTTGCAAGTGGTCCCACCAGGTTTTCTCAGAGGAGCTTTTGATGATGAGCCCCAGATGGCACCATACAGTCAGCTTTGTTACCTTCCAAGACACTTGGCATAGAGTAGTTGGGGAGGGGCTGGGTAAAGGTATGGACAGTTAATGAGCAGTGCGGGGCATTTGGGAAAGCAAAACGTGATGAGGAGTGTCAGGGACAGGACACAGAATGGACTGGAAGCAGACTGAGATGTCATTCTAATACACTGACTAAGACTACGTTCACACTGCAGGTCTTCATGCACAATTCAGATTTTTGGTGAAATCCAATTTTTTTTGTGTGTGTGCTCCTTCATATTGCACACATTTAAAGAGGCTTTTTGTCAGTCTTAAGTGTGAACAGCATGGGTCCCTAAAGTGACCCGCATGTGCAAGAGGCTCCGATGTAATGACGAAGGAGCAAATACAGCATAGTACATGACATGTGGAGAAGGCTAAGACACGAGCGGTTGCTATGGACAACAGTGTAGTACCATCGTATAAATCAAGATTTAAGATTTTTAAAAAGTATAAGGTGGAGGCAAAAGCAAAGGGTTCATATAGAGAGAAGCGAAACGTCATGGACTGAAGATATTTCGAGAAGAGCAGCGATATAAAGGATACGTCTATGCTATGAACTATCGTGGTTCACTGTAACGCACTGTTCCCGCTCCCCTGGACCTGTACCCACTGGTCCCTCCCCCCTGGACCTGCATGTGGTTAGTTCACTGTCTGGTTTTGGGCATAAGTTAACAGATATACACAGTTTCACTGTCACTGGTTCAAGGTTTAGTATCTACAGCCTGATGACTGAAAACACTGTGGTGCTAAAGGTCAATGGTCAACCTGTGGAAAGTTACATGTTTACAGGTCTTTGGGAATTGTAAATACATTAAACTAGTCAGAAACTCATAATATTGTACCTCTGGGTCTTTATGTTTGTTGTCAATCACAGGAGTAACTGGAAAAAGTCGGATAAATGTGACATGGTCGTTCAGACTGAAGTTATATTGCAAAATATTGGATACATATCAGATTTAGTATCGCATGAAAGTGGCCTGGGTCAGATTTTTAAAAAATCTGATTTGTGCCGTTCAGACAGTCTTTGACAGGACACATACAGGTCAAATTGCAGCAAAAAAGTTGGATTTGGGTCACATTTGCCTGCAGTCTGAACGTAGCCTAAAAGGCTCTGCATGCTCTCACGGCAAAATGTCACAGTTAACTTGTCACAGATATTGGTACTTTATGCCATCGCGGGGAGTACATGGCGCGTGCTATTGGCACACAACGCATGCGGCACTCTCACAAACACACTATGATTTTCCACCTGAACCCCCGCTCAGGCCCTTTTGTTGTTGAGCAAGCGTGTCTCACAGATTTTTCCACTTCCTCACACACTCGACCAAATCCATATTCACACGAGTCATCTTCTACAATGATGCTTGCATACACAAAATAAGATGGAAATCTAGGAAAGCAGAAGTGCGTGTAGAGCAGATGTAGAATGGAATCAATCAGAGGCCTCTTATGGTCTTCTCTGCAATGCACCTGTGACACTGTCTGTGGTGGGTCACAATTTTTGGGAGGTGCAGGCAAGTCACTTCGAGAGGGGGTTAAAGTCTCTGCGACATATCTGACTTGGCTTCTGAGCATAAATTGGCCTTAAGCGATCTCATCACCATTCAGATAAAGTGATTCTAATACAAGTAAGCAGTGATTTCATTAAAATTATATTTAAAAAAAAAAAAAACAAAACATTGCACTACGGAGTCCCTAAACATCCAAATATGGTCATATCTGATGACTATGAAAAAATGAACTGCATTTTGCACCAATTAGTTCAACATGTTTCTTACATTTTGTTCAGGTTGTGGGTTAATTTGTACTTGTTGCTGATTTTTTTTAAATAAATTTTGTTTTATTCCTTACTTTGGCTGTTACTCATTTTACTGGCTATTTAATTTCCTCAATGTTTTTATTTTTTACTGTTTATTTTTCAATATTTTCTTACATATTTTCTTCCATTTTGTTCACTTTTTTTTTTTTACTTTATTTTACTCAGTTTTTTGCATATTTGTCTACATGATTTCTCATTGTGTGCATTTTTAATTTCTTACTTATTCCTTTTGTTGCTTTTTTTAAGTATTACATTGTCTTTCTTAATTTTTGTTCATTTCTATCCACTGCCATTGATCCAAATCCATGGGTTTTTACTGGTGAATCAGTGTTGTAGATGAGTGTTTCCATGGTAACTATATAGCCTCTGAACATCCAAATATGGTCATGTCTGATGACTATGAAAAGATAAATACCTTTATTTTACACTAATTATTGCTATGTTTTGGTGCATTTAGTGGTGGGTTATTAAACAGTTTTGATCAGTGGGTGGTTTTAGTGGTGATTGGATATTTGTTTTGTTTGTTTATGGATTAAAAAAACAACAGTGCTGACGTAGTTTCTAAAGCATGGGAACATTACAGGAAACATTTCTTTACCTTGACACTTTTTTCCATTACCTTTCAAATTCTGACTATGACATTTGTTCCTTTTACACTGAGTGAACCTCACTGGTGTCATTTTCCCTGAAGAAGCAAGGATACTCTCAATTTATCCAAAAACACTGTTTTAGAAACAGTGACATTTAAAACTAGTCTATTTAGTTGATACCCAAAAGTCCATCTCTATTGTTATGTCATTTTTATAAAATTATTAACATGTCATATGAAAATAAAATAAAGAAATAAATAATAGAGATAGAGTAAATGTAAATAAGAAACGACACAGGAATAAAGGGATAAAAGAAGCAAAAATATAAATGAGGACAAAATAAACTGGGCACAACAAACCCCACCCCTTAAATGTTTTGTGTCTTAATGGACATCTCTCTATAAAAGTGAGACTATGGGTTTGACTTTATAGAGGCACTCAAGGTCAAAGGTCATTATGTCATTTTGGAGCCTAAATGTAGGTGCCTATCTGTCAACAATAGTGAGTATTTATCACCACTCTTTTCTGCGTTACGGACATTTCAAATTATGTGACCCTGATTTTGATATTTCAAGGTCAAAGGTCATGACGCTATTTGAAGCCCATACCAGGTTTCCTATCTCTTCCTAGCTCTTTCACCTTCCCAGCTCATCTGCATTTTCATCCGTTCATACCAGTTTCATAACATGATGTTAGAACTTACTGAATAAAAGATAAACCATTGAAAATATGTGACACCGTGAATAAAGTCTGTGTGTGTTTTGGCACACTTTTTTTTATTACTGATTCTTGTCAGTGGGTCTAATGCTAATGCTAGCTCCGCCCAACTTTTCACCAGAACAAGAGTTTAAAAATTAAATACAAGATTGACAAAGTCGCTGCTTGAAGAAAATAAACACATAGAAGTAAGTGTTTTTAAGCTAATTTAACCTCTTTTTGCTAAATGTGTGTCAAGCTATTGATGTTTGTTTTCTTTGCACATACTAATATTGGATAAGCTAGCTAATGCTCAGTAGCTAATGCTGCTGTGGCTAAAGGCTTTGCTTGTAAGAGGTGAAGGACAGCTGAAAGGTCAGGGTTGGTTTTTGAATTTCAAAGTTATCAAATATTGTCAGGCACCAATGTTGGTTTGTGTTCTGGAGCTGCTCATTATTAATGATAGCTTGTGCATTTTTAGTGTAGCTACAGTTAAAGTGTAGACAACAGCCTGACAGCCCTGGCAAGAACACTATGCAGGTTGTTAACCCTTTAGCTCCTGACCAGTCTGTGATAAATGTTCTGTTTGTAAGAGTTAGAAAAGTTATGGTCACTGGACAAAAAACCCCCATTAAAGTCCAATAGATGTTTTTTGTTATTAGGAGAAAAAGACAGCTATGACCACTTTTTGTGTTGTTTTTTTGCACTAAATCTAAAATAAAAAATCTCTACATTCCATTATTTATAATTTTTTATGTAATTATTTAACTTGTCCGGACCACTGGAGATGAAATCAGCATGAATGTGGAACCTGTAAGAAAATGAATTTGAAAACCCTGAGCTAAATTAAATATTATCCTATAAATGTCCTCACATCACCTCCACATACAATAATCTGTGTTTGTCCTCATATTCCACCAAAAGGAAGCAGTGGGCTGTGTTTCTCCTCATGTACTACCAAGGGGAAGCAGTGGGCTGTGGTTGTGCTCATATTCCACCAGGGGAAGCAGTGGTCTGTGTTTATCCTCCTATACCACTAAGGGGCAGCAGTGGGCTGTTTATCCTCATATTCTACCAGGGGCCAGCAGTGGGCTGTGTTTGTTGTCATATACCACCAGGGGGCTCTTTGTCCTCATATTCCACCAGGGAGCAGAAGAAAGGCAAGGCAAATTTATTTGTATAGCACATTTCATGTACAGGACAACTCAAGGTGCTTTACACAAAAACAGAAACAGAAGAAAATTAAAATGATAAAGATGCATTAAAAGACAATTAAAATCAAGACATAAAATCATTTTAAAGCAAATAATAATTTAAGTAAAAGTAGTCTGTGTTTGTCCTCATATTCCACCAGGGAGCAGAAGTGGTCTGTGTTTGTCCTGATAGACCACCAGGGGGCGACAGTGGGCTGTTTGTCCTCATTCATTCATTCTGAACCTGCTTTATCCTCACTAGGGTCACGGCGGTCACTGGGGGCCTAATCCAGCTACAATGGGCGAAGGCGGGGTACACCCTGTATGAGACGCCAGTTCATCGCAGGGCTGACATACATAGACAAACAATCACTCTCACATTCACACCTGTGGCCAATTTTAGATTAACCAATTAAGGTGGGAGGAAACCGGAGTGCCCGGCGAAAACCCACGCGGACACGGGGAGGACATGCAAACTCCACACAGAAAGGTCTTGTGTGGGATTCGAACCAGGGTCCTTCTTGCTGTGAGACACGAGTGCTAACCACTGCACCACCGTGCCGCCCCTGTTTGTCCTCATATTGTATTAAAATTATATTTAATTTTTTAATCAATGTGAAGCACTTTGGGCTACAGTTTTTGTATGAAAGGTGCTATACAAATAACGTTTATTATTATTATATTATTATTATTATTATTATTATTATTATTATTATTATTATTATTATTATTATTATTATTATTATTATTATTATTATTATTATTGAACCATTGGACTGTGTTTCTCTTCATATTCCACCAGTGGTCAGCAGTGGGCTGTGTTTTGGTCCCTCCTTCACACAAACACAAAACAGACACATGAACTGAAGTGAAGCAGTGTGCTACATGGAGCTGGTTTATTCAAATAAATTCACATATTTTAGGAACGATAATATAAATTATTAGGGGTGTCAAAATTATTGTATTAATACAGATTAATCTATCATCATGATGAATCTTTTTAAAAATTTTAACACAACCCATTAGCTGCAGCAGAATGACTGTGAACATTTCAGGCAGTTTGACCAAGTAGAGTTAGCATTAGCACACATTTGTTGATTGTCAGTTTGTCAAAGTACAGTTAGTTAGTGTACATGTGCTAATGGTCAGTTTGTCCAAGTCGATTTAGAGCTAGTTTATATGTGCTAATGGTCAGTTTGTCAAAGTTGAGTTAGAGTTGGTTTACATGTGTTAATAGTCACTTTGTCCAAGTACAGTTAGCACTAGTACACATGTGCTAATAGTCACTTTGTCCAAGTAGTGTTAGCGCATATGTGCGAATGGTCAGTTTGTCCCAGTACAGTTAGCAAAAATAGAATAGAAGTTTATTTGCCATTTATACCGCACACATAGGAACTTTAATGCTGTCACTTCCAGAATCAACTCAAATAAACCAAGAAGGCATAAAACTGTATGAAAACATCTAGAAAAAGTTTACTTACCTGTAAAATAAAGAAATACCTATAAGTGCATAGAATATCTTTTATTAAAAAAAACCATGAGAACTGTTTAAAAACCCAGGACACAATATATAAATAAATACAAAAATAAATATAGCAAAATAAACTAAAATGCATGGCAGGGAGGAGGAGGTAGACCTTTTACACGTAAGTACACACACATACACACACACATTGCACTTGACCACTCATTAAATACTGGCTAACAGTCGAACTGTAGCAGGGAAGAAGCTGTGAACAAATTATGTGTGTGTCTGAGGTTCTATGAGCTGTATTTATGTTTTAACAGGAGCTGAACTGGAGGCTGTGTGTGTATATAGTGTTCAAAGAGGAGGTATCCCTTTAGACCTGGGTGGGGAGCCACAATGCACCTTTTTTGGAGAAACATTGAGTTTTTATTAAAACATGAAAACATGCTCCATTCTAAGGACAATAAAAACAAGTATTCTTATTTTTAATTATTTATACAATTTTAAAAATAGATCCGGGTCATTTAATCCAGCCATCCCACTTGACCCTGTCAGATTTTTCTAAATGTTTACATACTTCTAAAATATTAGATATGATGTATGTAGTACTTTTATCTCCTCTGAACATAACGTGTTTTTGGGGGGGGGGGTAGAATGGGAGTACTTTTACCACCTCTGTAAAGATCTTGGGTTTTTTTTCATCCTCTCCCTAATGCAGATAACGTCATCAGGCTGAAAGGCGGAGTGTGCTAAAGGAAACAGAATGGGTGGGATTGCGGTAACACTCCGTAGTGATTGGCTGCCGTAGATATCTCGTACAGCAGACAGACTTTAAATAGCCAATCAGGGCTCCGTCAGCCGTATGTGTACCAGTGTGCGCACTTTGCAGTCTCTCTCTGGTGGAAGACCTTGTTCCAGTGACACCTCGTCTCTGCTCTTACCTTCCCTTAAACCCAAAAAGTAACATGGAGGAATTAAGTAGTTGACGTTTCCTGCTGCAACCTTCTCTTTTAAGTTTTCTTCCGTCTGATCACTGTGTCTCTAAATTCGCTTTTTGACGTTTTCATCTTCTGACCACTTTTGTAACGAGCTCTCGCACATCACGGAAACATGAAGATCATCATCGGCATCGGCGGGTAAGTGAGATGAATGAGCTAAGCTAGCGGCTAACAGAGCTAAGCTAGCGGAGGCCTCGGTGCACGTGGGGAGGGCGGGCAGCACATCCGCTTTTAGTCTGCTCACAATGGTTTTCTGTTCTCTAAAGTCTACGTGTCATTTGTTTCTATTACCAAAGCTTGTGTTTGAGCGTCTGTGAAAACGGGGGCGTTATTTACGCGGCGGGGAGACCAAGCTAATAGTTATTGGAGTGGAATAGTGAAGGAGAGCCTGACCCACACCCACGTTAGCATCACGTAGAAGGGTATAGTGCCCAAGTATATTCTACCGGAAGAACAGTTTCCCTGCGCATAATGATGACCTTGCCGTACATAAAGATTTAATTTATATTGAGTCCAAAATGTGTGTGGGGCGAGGGGGTTGAAAATGTGATAGAAAAATAAAATTTAAAAAAAGATTAAAAAGCCCTAATTATGGTCCCATCGCCAGGGGAAACGCTGTCATTGCACAATACCAGCAAAAAGTGACTCACACGTATTTATTTTGGTAAATGTTACTTCTGTTGTGATATACTAAAGTTTCAAGAGGCATATTTTCAGTTTGTGTAGCAGATGTAATTAAGTTTGGTGCGGTCGCTCCTAGCATCAAATAAAGTAAGGACAAAAGACAAACATATTTTTTAAGTAAAAATGGCTAAACTATTCACATATCAAATATATGTGCATATAACCTTATATTAAAACCCAGGAGACAATAGAGTAAGTGGTCTGACCACAAAAAAATCCAAACGGACTCACTTGATTCAGTTTGAATCGCTGGTAATTTTTTTTCTGCTTCCTCACTTTTCATCTGGCTAAACCTGATTTGTATGCTGTGTCCCTCAGCGTAACCAACGGAGGGAAGACCACCCTCACTAACCGACTGATAAAGACCCTGCCCAACTGTTGTGTTGTCCATCAGGATGACTTCTTCAAGGTGAGTCTCATGCCCACTGTAGAAATGTAAATTACAGAAGGGTTAGTTTCAGTAGTGCAGGTTAGCAGGGTGCAACACATTCATGTTTGTTAGTAGATATATATACATGTATATATCTATACTAAGCAAGTATGTAAAGGGCACCATCAGAGCCTTCCATGTAGCCTCTTTAGTGGAATGTACCTGGGTACATCTCATCCATGTATGTTTCAGCCCCAAGATCAGATTGAAGTTGAAGATGGCTTTAAGCAGTACGATGGTAAGCATGGGTTTTCAATGGAAGGGTGTATGTATGTGTGACTGGATGAGGAAAATTGATAGTGACCCATTTCTTTATTTTAGTAACATGTTTGGTTAAAATACTACCAAATATCTTGACATATTGGTTTACCAAATTTTTTGTCCTGTGTATTTTGTTTAAGTCTTAGTAGTTTTGAATGATCTTCATTGTGATGACAGACTCGACTCTGAACGTGGTGACTGTTATCTGCATGTGTGTGTCTGTGCGTGTCTGTAAGTGTAACCTGACTCCAATGCCAAACAATGTTTCTCATTTATTTTTTTGAATTTTCTACACTTCTCCTACTCTCCCTCCCCTCCATCCACTTTTTTTTGTTAACCTCCATCAGTCATCACAGCTCTGGACATGGATGCGATGATGAGCACCATCTATGCATGGTTGGAGAACCCGGTGAAGTTTGAGAAGTCACATGGCGTTAATAACACCCTGGATGATGAGATCCTTCCACAGTCTGACCAAAAGGAGGAGGAGACCCACATTCTGATTGTGGAAGGATTCCTGCTTTACACTTATGGGTAACGGCTGCTGTTAATTGCACTAGAGTTCAACATTTTCTTACTGTAGAAACTGAATTCTAAATGTACCCTTAATACTTGCAGACCTTTGATCGACGTGTTGAACCAGCGTTACTTCATTTCCATCCCTTACGAAGAATGCAAAAAGAGGAGGTGGTAAGTACCACAGGGCTCCTGTTGTTCCCACCACGTATTTGTCACCTGGTGTGATGTCTTCTCACTCATGATGTTGGTATGTTGTCTGTCTTGTAGCTCCAGGAACTACACGGTGCCAGATCCCCCTGGCCTGTTTGATGGCCACGTCTGGCCCATGTACCTGAAACACAAAAACATCATGGAGGGATCTGGAGTTGATGTCGGTTAGTAGTTTGTTTGTTTTTAATGCGTCGGTCCTGTCGTGTGTGTAGTTTGTTTTTTAGGGGTGTCAAAATTAATGCAGATTTACCTTCTTTTTTTTTATGCAATTCAATGGAACACTTTTGTTGAATGTGTTGAATAAAGATGTTAATTGTGGACATATCTATATATATATATCCTTTTTTCTCCTTACTTATTGGAAGATATTTTGCTTTTTCCTGCATGTTTTTGTATATTTTTGTCCTTTTTGGGAAATTTGAGTACACAAAACTCTAGGAATAATTGATTGACAAAGTGTTTTTTCTTTTCACTGAATCACTTCCAGATTAAAATACTACATTCACATCTTATGTACATTGGTGAATCTGCTAATGCTAGTACATTGCAGATGTATTCACTTTTCTTGAGTCTGTTTTTTCACAAAAAAATGAAACAATATAGATTAAAACTGAATATTTATGATTAATCCAAAGCAACCCTGTGGTTAATCTGATTACAATTTTGACTCTTGACAGCACAATTTGTTTTTTTTTAACCGATCTATGTATTTGGTCTCCGTTACTAATTTTGACTGTGTATATATATTTTTTTAACCTGTCTGGATCTTTGTTCCTACAGTGCAGCTAGATGGAACCAAGTCAAAGGAACAGCTGTTCAACTTTGTCTATGGCAACATCCTCAATAACATCCAGAAATCTCTTTAATAAACAAAGGTACAAAACTATCTGAAATCAGTCAAAGGTTCTCACTGTAAACATGACACTACTTCATAAAGCTTTCTTGTGTGTGTTCCAGGTCATGTGATCGGCTAAAAGAGCATGTACATCGCCTGCAAGAAAAAGACCGCCTTGCCTTAAGTTTTTACCTGGCAGCTCATTTTAGCTGACTGCTACAATTTTTTTTGTAAATGTTTAAGCAGCATCAAATGCTGACATTTTTATATCGACCATATTTATTGCTAAGTTTCACCCTACGCTCCCAGAGAGTTGATGGATTTGAGAGGATGCTTTCACTTTGGCTGCATTTGTCAATAAATGATCCTCATGTTGATCTTTGTGTTCTTATGATTATTATTCTGAACTCATGAAGCAAAATCACTCCCTCCCCAGTGGAACTGCTCTAAATCTCATCTATTTTTATTTATACAGTGTAAATTTAAAATGCAACAAATTCCAGAGATCTGTACAATAAAAGCTGATAAATACAGTCAACCTGAGATAAAATATCTGAACATAAAATCATGTAAAAAAAAAAAGAGAGAGGTGGGTTTGAACCTTTCAATGACCACAGGGACACTGTAGTGCATGTATTTGAAATTACCTTGACTCTTCACTGTGAAACTTTTGGTATTAAATGCAGTACAGTAATGACTGTGTGTGGGGAGAGGAGGAAAAGAACCATGGAAGTGTTTCACACACTCTTACTTAAACACATGGCTATTGACAAATATTTCATCCTGTAACATGGAAAGCTCCACAAGTGTAAAACAGTTGTTGCAAAATAGTTTGAACTCGAGAAGTCCTCAGCACATGTTCATTGTGTCTATCATTTCCTGAAGTTTTTAGCAGAATTTGTCCATAACTTTGCGTAATGTTGCTAACTCACAAATGCTGGTGAAAACATAACTGTCAATTCCTTGGTGGAGTAATTAAACTATTTTTGAAGCTCAAATGTTCAATCTGCAATATTAAGGAATCTATATGAAAGTCTACTTTTGACCTTTTAATATTTTAACGACAAATGATCAATAGACATATTTTTAAAGTTCTACGTGTGTGTGTGTGGGGGGGGGGGGGGGGGGGGTTATTTACAAAGGGCACTGATGGACCAAAAAGGACCAGGCACCCCAATAAATATATCCATTATGATAAAAGGGTTCAAATCAGACAGTGAGGGAATGTGGTTAAGGTGCAGGGACAGTTTATTCCAAAGCTTTGGAGCTGTAACAGAATGTTGGATCCTGAGCTTCAACCTGGTTTTGAAAACCCTCATGAGCAGAAAGTCAGCTGACCTTAGAGAATTTCCCACTTGTGGAATTAAAGTAATGCTATACCATGCAAACACTTAAAAGCAAATCAAAGAATGTTCCAATCAATTCTCCAGTGAATTGAAAGGCAAAATTTGTGAAATGTGCCCAAATGTCTTTGTTCCAGTTCAAAGACGTGCATGCAGTGTCAAACACAGCACATTTGTCCTGTTGGCACCTCTCTGTGGGCAGTAGCCGGGCACGCAGCGTTCACACACCGTTCACTATCTGCCCACAGGCGACAGTTGGTGTGTGCGATAAGTGAAGTGGAACCTCGTGTTCAGTTTCAAATGCAGACACTTATCTAAATTCAGACGCACTGGGGTTTACGTCCTTGAGTTCTCAACAGTTGTGTTTTTCAACAGAAACTCCCACTAATAAAGTCAAATAGTTGCATTGGAATAATTTTGATGAGAAGAGAAGTACTTTATTGATCCCACAAGTGGGAAATCATGTTTAATCATGAATAAATAATTATTTTAATCTATATTGTGTTTAATTTTGCATAAACATACTTAATAAAGAAATGAATATATCTGTACTGAATGTGTTTTTCGTAAACTAGGCAATGGATTAGCCTAGTGTTAGCATTAGCCTCCTGCGAGCACAATCCACTAATGTCTGTGTCATGTTAATGTAATATTTTAATCTGGAAGTGCTTCAGTGTAAAGATGCCCTAACAAAACACTTTATGTCACTCGACTGTTCTGTCTCTGGGTTTTTAGTACTCAAAATTCCTACAAAATACACTAAAAAACACACTAAAAAAATGCAGAGAAAAAAACATGCAAATTTTCTTTCAAACAAAAAAGTAAACTAACAAAAACTGATGAAAAATCCAAAACGTTCAAAATACATTAAAAAAAACACAAAAAATTTGATAAAATATCCAAAACATGCAACAATATGAATATATTTATATATATATATATATATATATATATATATATATATATATATATATATATATATATATATATATATATATATATATATATATATATATATATATATATATATATATATATATATATATGCAATTGCAATTAATTAATCAACACCTTCAACAGTTTCAGTTAAACAACTGTTCCATTTCATTATGCAAAAATGTTTGAATCAGTTGGATTCAATGAATCATGATGGATAAATCCAAATTAATGTGTTAATTTTGACGGCCCATATCATATATTTGTTCATAATATAAAGCCAGAAACCAAATTATTTTATAAGTAACATATATAATATAAATAAATATGATGAGGTGAAGATTATTAATTATTTCAGAAGGGAGTATTTATTTTTCTGTACATTTTTAATTTACCTCCCTACATTTGTTCATAAATATCTTTACTTTATACTCCTTATATTTCTATAAATAAAAGTACTATATACTGCCTATATATCTATAAATAACTGTACTTTATACTCTTTACATTCTCAGAATAGACTTGTTACTTTTTCAAACTAAACAGACGTGACAGTATGAAAAATATGTTGTTTCAGAGGGAAAATCAGTGGAGAGGAACTGACCTTTCATGTCAGAATTTTGACTCTTTCTTATAATTATGCACTTTTCTATCTCATGATAATTACTTTTTATCCCAATTGTGGCTTTTTTTCCCCTCATTTTTCCCAAGGTTTTCTGTCTAAGTACCTGTGACCTGATCAAGCACATTACACACTAACTCACTTTTAAAGGCTTTATTTGTGAATACTTTTGAAATGTTTCATGGTTAAATAAGTATTGTTTCATTCATGGTAGGAAACAAAACTGCAGTTTTACTTTTTACTTCATTATAATTGAGAAGTTTTGCTTTAAAATTCTGAGATATTTTTGACTCTTTATCTCATAATTATGACTTTCGTATCTTATATATATTACTTATGTCCATTTTAATTTTATCTCATAATTTTAACATCATCTCATAATTATATATTTTTTAAAAATCCCATATTTACAACTTTTTAAATGTCATACTGACTTATCTCAAATTGTGATTTTTTTTTTTCTCCATTTTTCCCTAAATTTTTTGTCCATATCCACTAAACTGTGACCTGATGAAACACATTATCTACACATTAACTCACTTGGAAATGTTTTATTTTTGGATACTTTTGAAACTTTTCTCATTTTCACTGGTTAAATAAGTATTGTTTAAACCATGGAAACACAAATGCAGCTGTGCTTTTTGACTTTTACTTCAGTAAAAGAGTTGAATTAGTACTTCTACTTAAGTACAGATTGGGAGTACTTTTACCACCTCTGCTGCTTTTTCATATTAATTCATGTATGTTTTTACAAGAACCCTTTTTCCCTTCCTGTTGTTTCCAAAATATGTTTATTTTAACGATTTTACAATAATTCATCTTCAACACATGATCAAATCCTGATATTTCATCTGGAGCTGTGACGTCTTTATCTGTGCACCAGTGAATAAAGCTGTGTCCGTTTGGTCATGAAAGGGTTAATCTTGTCCACCGCTGGATCATTGTGTTCTAGTTTGAGAACAAGAGTTGCTGAGCAGAAAAAAACACTATTCTTTTAAACTGATTTGATGCAAAAAAAAAAATGAACAAATGTCACTTTAGAAGTTGATATGAAATTATAGATGAGGACTTTGAGCATTTATTATTTACACTTTCATAAAATTATGTTGAAATAAATACATTATGTAAACTGTGATCTGAAAGTTAGTTAACCCCTTTACTGCATATATTTAACCATTTATTTAATACATTTAACCCGTTACTGCATATATTTAACCATTTATTTAATACATTTAACCCGTTACTGCATATATTTAACCATTTACTGCATATATTTAACCATTTACTTAATATATTTAACCCTTTACTGTATATATTTAACCCTTTACTTCATATATTTAACAACTTACTGCATATATTTCACCATTTACTCTATATATTTAACTATTTGCATTTGTTGTACCTAAAGAGGAATAAAAACAATGAAACAATAAAAGATATTTTGACTAAGGTTGTAATGACTCATGCTTGAAAGGGTTAAGTGAATGTTAACCATACTATGCAACACTAAGTCCTATCTATTATGATTCTTTTTTTTTTTTTTAATTATTTAATATTTTTTATATATTAAACCTTTTTGTGATGCAGTTTTATTTAGTGTAAATATGGGGTGTGGATCAGAGTGATGGGTGTGTCCCATCAGTTACACATTGTTCTTTTTCGTTCGACTGTAAAAGCGCATGATACAGAGTGTACATTACTGTGCACTTCTATAAAGTAGGTCACACACAGGCTGAAAAAACTTGGCCTACATAGAGGTTTTTTTCCCGATGTCTTTCATAACTCTGCTTTCCCTTTCTTCACATGCTCTGGACATTTAACCCTTTTCTATACCCTAACCCTGAAAAAGACCTGAAGAAATGAAAAGTACAGGTAAAATAATGGGCTCTTTGTCAAGGTAACACCCTGTAGTTTGAATAAAAACACTCACTTTTACAATTTATTTAACAGGAAAAAAGACTAATACATTTAGACTTTTTCCCCTGTCACCTTAAATTGTTTGTGCTTGAACCAGGGTGTATTTGTGTGCATTTAGTAGGTATGGAACGAAACAGTGTTGAAATGATGATATATATTTTTAAAGGCATAATCATAAGATAAAATGTTGAAATTGTGAAAAGTTAAAGATAAACTTCTTTATTTACAACTACACAATGAAATGTGTCCTCTGCATTTAACCCATCCCTTAAAAACTGTCATAATTAGGAGGTTAAAAAGATAAAAGTAAAGTTTAAAAAAAAAGCCAATTATGAAATAAAAAGGTAAAAAGAAATATGAAGAGTCCTAAATATGAGATAAAAAGTTGAAATTTGGATAAAAAGTAATAATTATGAAATGTTTAAATTCTGATTAAAACAGTTGAAATTATGAGCACCGGTGAAGAGAAGGGGTGGGTGGGTGTGCTTTTGGGATTTAGGCTGAGTCCCATTTCACCCCTTAGCCCCACCCCTTACCCCTTCAAATGGAGCTGTAAGGTGTACGCAGGGCTCTACAGTGCGCCCATTTCACTCGCATTTGCGAGCAAATATTTCATCATGCGAACGAGGAAAACAAAACGGTCGCACATGTGCGAGTGCTTCTTGCAGCACACAATAAGACACACTAGGGTTGTCAAAAAAATCGATTTTAGATACTAAATCGATATTGACCCTTGGTATCTAATTAGATACTAAGTTGCTGGAAAATCGATTTTTGTTTTTATGTCGCGTCGCCGCTTTTTTGTAGCGGGTAACGTTAACAATTCTAAACAGGCATCAACGCGGTCAGCTCTGGCACAGCCGTAATGCCGGCGTGTAAGTTAAAGTCTCTTTTTTTGTCCAGCTGCCTCTGACAGCACACGGGATGACGCCAGTGCGACCACAGACCTATACACTATTTCAATAGGTCTGTGATTGCGACCATCCGATGCAACTTTGCTTTTAAAGGCCTCGATATAGTCGAACGTCTATGCGCGCGGGCGGCAGCCAGGCGGTAGCGCATAGTATCACGTTACCACCACGGAGGCCACCGTGAGCATGTCAGCCTATCATTTTTGACGTGCGCGCTGCTAGTCCCGTATGGCAAGCCAAAGTGTTCACATAGCCACGCGTTGTCTTTATTATATCACGCGTTACAGAACGCGTTCTCGCACGCACACTATCGCGCTATCACGCGTTACAGGACGCGATGGCACACGTTCCATAACGCGTGCTATATGGTAATGATCTTCTCCCACTGATTTTCTCCGCCAATTAATTTGTAGTGCTTCCAGCCAATTACTGGCCAACACGAGTCCAGAATAACTGAGCACTGATCTTACCTTCACAAACGAAGTGCATTCACTCAATGTTTAATTTTTGCTAAATATTTTGACTTTTCCTTCATCAATCTACTTTATTTAACTTGTTCAACTTTAGTGTCTATTCTTACGGGTTTGTTTATTGTATTTTAATTCTTATTTTGTTGTGCTAATCTAACACATGAACTGGCTGTAGGTTTAGTTTAAAAATTCAGACAAATCCAAGTGTTTTTTAACTGTTACTGAGAATTTTGTTCATGGAACTGATGTACAGGTGTCGAAAAGCAAGTGATTAAGAAAAAGAAAAAGCCCAAACTAAAACTACTGGAACCAAATTACAACACTAGTTATTTATTCCTTCTTTTTTCTTTTTTTTTTTTTTTTTTTTTTTACTTCATTTTAGGTTTGGTGGGTTTTTGTTTTTTGTCCTTTTTTCCACGTTATTCCTTATTTTGTGAATATATATTAGTTTCTGTTGCTTATTTTTCTGTTTTTTAATTTTATTATTTTTCTTTAATTGTGTTCTGTTAGTGTCTTACTTTGTTCATGTTACATATTATTTTGTTGGTTTATTATTCATTTTTGTTCATTTTACTGATCACTTTGACTGTTTTTTGTTCATTGTGTTGTTTATTTTATCTTATTTTATTTTTTACTGTGTCTCAGTCTCAGGAGTTAAAGGGTTAATCATTCTAAAATGGATCTAATAACAAGGCAGCCAATACAACGTTCTAAAATGTATCAAAGGACAAAGCATCCCATAATACAAAGTTATGTTATGGTCTGCTCTAAATTAACACAAATGACAGCAGTCATTCAAGAATGTTGGTATCTGTGCACAAGTACTGCACTTTAAATAAATAAACATTTAAAACTAAAACCGACTTGTGCCCCTATTTTTTTGTGTGCTCCTACATTTTTTAACTTAGGGGCACGTGTGCTCCTGGAAAAAAAAGTTAGCGTAGAGCCCTGGGTGTACGGCTTGAAAAGCAAACCCTATGAATTGGGACACTCCTTCAACACTCACCTACATCATCAGTTCAGTTGTTACGTAACCAAAAAAACCAGCTGTAACCAGAAATAAACAAACATGTCTGCTGCTGTAGTTGTCACGTTCTCCTGGAATATGCCGATATTTTTACTAATATCTGCATCGAATCAGAGAAGTGCTATGCATCAATCCATTACTCCACATTTACATAAATAGTGATTCTTTTTTTCATCATTTCCTCCTGGATAACTGGTTTATGTGTATTTAGAATAGAATAAGATGGTATTTATTCCACCCTAGAAAAAATTCTACAATTACAGCAGCTCATGTAAAGTGCAGGTATGAGAGCAGAAAAACATCCACATTCTTAGAATATTAATATGGAAAATATAATTTTAATTTTAAACAGTATTTGAGTTTTTACAGTTGTTTACATTATTTACAATATTTGGATTTATAATTTACTGCTGCTGAACTGATTTCTATGTGTTTCTATCTGTTTACTGCTGGTTAGTTGGTTTATATGTGTTTCTGTCTGGTTTACTGTTGATTATCTGGTTTCTATGTTTCTATCTAGTTTACTGTTGATTATCTGGTTTCTATGTTTCAATCTAGTTTACTGTTGCTTATCTGGTTTATACATTTGTAGCTGGTTTAGTGTTTATTATCTGGTTTATATGTGTTTCTTATCTGGTTTACTGTCGATTAGCTGGTAAAAATGCAAGAAATAATAGCACCCATGTTGGTGTTCTTCAAGCAAACCGTACCCAAGTATCATTCACTACATGGTGTCTGAAGAGGTAAAGCACTTATAATAAAGTAAAGTTAAGTCTTGCTTTGTAAGGTACAAAGTGGCTTCTCATATATAGTGCTGCGAGCCCTGAACACGGTCTAATCAGAAGCTAAAGCAGTCTGAGCTTGGCTAATGGTGTTGTGTTAAATTCTGTTTTCACATTGAGATATCAGAGCCATTTTTGGCTTTGTGGGGGCCCTATGCAAGGCGTTGTTCCAGGGCTCCTATTTTGCCAAACTGCAACGAATGATCTTAGATTATCTATAAACACACACCAAATTATTACAAGTCACAAGGAAAACAGGCCACAGTCATGAAAACCTCTCATATTAAAATTAAACACCTCACCTCACCACCTGGTAAGGGGTGTTTACATCACATGTCTATGAGGACAGGATGACTTTTATTCTGGAACACAGAAAACAACAGTTTTGTATGTTGGCATCGCTTGATTCAGTATACATGGCTGAATAGATTACATTCACTTTTACTGTCATTGCCCATGTATAAATATAGAGCAACTGTGTTGGCTACAGTTGCTTTTGAAAGTAATCCATTACATTACTACATTATTATCAATTAAAAGTAATCTGTTATGTTACTATATTACCTATCAATAAAAGTAACTCATTAGAGTACTCATTCATTACCAACAATTAAAAACCTTTTGGGATGCATCTATCTGCCTGCAGCTCACACACACACACACACACACACACACACACAGTCTCCTTTAGATGCACTGAAAATGCTAATGACTGTATATGAATCACTCATGGAACCATATTGTAACTGCAGGATAATGACGGGAAAGATAGTCAGCATATTGCAGGTGTTATTTAACATTAGACATTTGACATATGAATTTCTACTCAACAGTATTTATTTTTTCCAAGTGCACAAGTATATGTAAACAAAGTGTTAAACAGGTAGGGTAGGACACCCATCCTTTTTTTGTCCTTTTCACTGGTGAACTCAAAATAATGCACGTACCTCCATGAATCAAACACTGCCCTCTGCCATATTGCTGGGGTGCGTGCACGTGCACACGCACGCAGGCAGGTCAGCAGCACAGACACATCACAATGCTGTGTCTCACCAACACATCCACAAGCAGCTACATCTGACTAAAAGCAGAGGGAAATTCTTAAAGTAATGGATTACTTAACAGAGTTGCTGATTACTGAATTCACAAAACTAATGTGTTAGATTACACATAACTGAAAAAAAGTCTAATGTGTTACTTTGTAACGCAGAGCAACCAATTGCAGTCATTAGAATCAGAATTGTTTTATTGATCCCAAAGGGAAATTGTATTCAAATAAAATAGTCATAAGGTAATAGAAAATGTTGTTAATCAGTAAAAACAAACAAGCAATAAAAATTACAACTGGAATTGCATAGCAGTAGTGAATGGACAAAACACACACACACAGACACACACACACACTAGAGCTTTGACCTTTGCCCAAAGATCATATTCGAAATTCATTTGAAAATCAATGTAGATATTTGAATGCTATTCGAATATTTATTAATTATATTACTCAGAAAATGCTTGACTAACCCCTCAGCATCAAAATTGAATATTATATTCAGTATTCAGTCAAATATGTCAAATATTCTGACGTGTTTACAACCGTTACCAAGTGTTGGAGTAATGAGCATTATTACCGGCTGATACTTTTAGCGTTACATAATCCACAAACATCATCTTTGTATGTTGCCTTATTGTGTGTGAAACGCTGTTCCTTCATTTTCCTGGTTGCCTGTACTTATGAAAGCTTCTAAACTGTTAGCCTGATTCACAATCAAAAGGGAACGTTTACAAAATGAGCAGGTACAAAAACGGACACAATATGTAAAACGGTCACAGATTAGTTTGTATGAACTATGGCATGTAAATTTCACTGTTTGTAGGCTAAATTAATTTAGGCTACTTGCAAAAGTAAGGTAATAGTAAGCATTATTGTGCAGTGTTGCATAGCCTAGGTTACGTTAGTAATTTCATTTCTGATGTTATAACAACACAGTTGGTGAACGAGCTTTTTCTTTTCGTGCACCAATGCTGTGGAACAGTCGTCCTCTGGACATAAGGCAGGCATGCTCGGTAGATAATTTTAAAGCAAAGCTGAAGACCCACTTGTTCACTTTGTGTTTTATGTCTTGGTTTGTTTTATTGTGTTAAACTTTTATGTTTTTATGCTTCATTGTTTGTAATTGATTTTATTTTTTGGCTGTACAGCAGTTTGTTTGAAAGTGCTCTATAAATAAAATTATTATTATTATTATTATTATTATTATTATTATTATTAGTAGTAGTAGTAGTAGTAGTAGTATTAGTTTTATTAACATCACATGTTAACATTTGTGTGAATCTCTGACATGCTAACTACCTTAGCCATTGGTCATGAATGCGCGGAATGGACCACTCTGCTGTTGGTTACGTGCCAGCTGGATGCTAATGTCAAATAGATAAACAGGTAAACCAAACAATAATGACCTTTGCATTCGCAATTCACATATATTCCCCAGACGTTAAAAAAAAACCTGCGACCTCAACTGAAAACGTTTACATACAACCACACTCACAAAAAAATAGTCGTAATTATACCATATACAGATATTGAATATTAATACTAATATTCGTTCAAATTATATTAGAATGTCAAAATTCTAAGTCAAAGCCCTAACACACACACACACACACACACACACATACACACATGCACTTCTGGTTGGATGTAATTCTAGTTGTCCCAGTCGGGGTATTGTTTTTGAGTCAGTTTGTGTTTGTCTGTCTGTTGGTTTGTATGATTGTAAGCAGATTTACGTAAAAACTCTTCAACCAATTTTCATGCAATTATCAAAAAAGGTGCAAGGTTGTCAAGAATAGATCTCATAAAATTTTGGTGAATGTAAGTCACAAAAAATGTTTCTCACACTGATAAGAGATGGGGCAAATCAGGTAAATCTGTGCAAGGGGGTGGGGTTACTTGTGCCTGGCGCCACTTGTTTTAATTTTTATTGCTGATTTTTTTTACTGATTAACTTTTTTTTATGACTCTTTTATTTTAATACAATTTTCCCTTGGGATCAGTAAAGTAATCCTGATTCTGATAGGTGCATTTCATTGTTCTGTATTTGTACATGGGTAATGACAGTAAAGTTGAACCTTATCTAATCAACCGTGTATCAAGTCAAGTGTCAAGTGATGTCAACATACTAAACTGTGGTTTTCTGTATAACCACACACACACACACACACACACACACACATATATATATATATATATATATATATATATATATATATATATACCCTGGTTCTATTCCCACACCTGAGCTTTTTCTGTGGAGTTTGCATGTTCTCCCTGTGTCGGGGCAGGTTTGCTCAGGGTACTCTGGTTTCCTCCGACCATCCAAAGACATGCACTGATAGGTTAATTAGTTAATCCAAATCGCCCATAGGTGTGACTGTGGAAATTTTGCTAAGCCTGGTGGTAGGACTGCTAGGAAAGCCCACCATTGTCATTCTGTGTTGGCAATGTGTTCATTCTGTCATTCTGGGTTCAAAGAAAATCTAAAAATATTTCTTTGGTGCTGTTTTTCAGGACAAAAGCAGGATAAAACTGAGACAAAAGCAGTTGTTCTTTTCACAGCAGCTCTCTGGGGTTACTGACCTCTCATTGCACAGACAGAACAGAAAAAATGGATGGTGTTATAATGTGTTCCTAACGCTGATGTCAACAGTGTCAAATGTGCAGCTTCGTCATGTTTGTGCAGCTTTGTCCTTAAACACCTCCTGTGTGGAACATTTTCAGCGTTTACATGTGCACTTCCAGCTCTGCCAGTGTGGTCAGACATTGTTTTACCTGTGAATGTAAACATTAATCCAACAACGGCTCTTTCTTTTCACCCAAAATATACAAATTCTTATACTTTTTTTTAACCCATAAAGACCCAAACAGAAACTGGTGTGTTTATAGATAATATGGGGCCCCAAAACACCATCTTACATAGGGCCTCTACAAAGCCAAACATGGCTCTGAACACAGGAAAATACCAAATCACTTCCTGAACACTAAATAGAGAAAAAAATCCTGAAAAAAAATCAACCAAAATTATTGGATGTTTGATTTTAGCCTGATATCTCATTTATTCCTATCCATCTTTTTGTGGCAACGTAGAGGGTATGCTCTTCTCAGTTTGATTGTAAAGCTGTTGAACAATGACAATAAACATATGCTATTCTACACTATATTAGAAATGACATAAAAATAGCACTGGCTCTTTATAGGTTTACCCAAAATATAAAAATGATATTTCTGCACATCTTTTTAAAGGATGAAAACTACCATGATTAGAAGATATCATATAATACACCACATCACATATTAAATAAGGTATTTGCAGTATTTAACTCATTTTAGAGCTGGTGTTAGTCTGAAGCATGCTAACTCATTTTAGAGCCGGTGTTAGTCTGAAGCATGCTAACTCATTTTAAAGCTGTTAGTCTGAAGCATGCTAACTCATTTTAGAGCTGGTGTTAGTCTAAAGTATGCTAACTCATTTTAAAGCTGTTAGTCTGAAGCATGCTAACTCATTTTAGAGCTGGTGTTAGTTTGAAGCATGCTAACTCATTTTAAAGCTGTTAGTCTGAAGCATGCTAACTCATTTTAGAGCTGGTGTTAGTCTAAAGTATGCTAATTCATTTTAAAGCTGTTAGTCTGAAGCATGCTAACTCATTTTAGAGCTGGTGTTAGTCTAAAGTATGCTAATTCATTTTAAAGCTGTTAGTCTGAAGCATGCTAACTCATTTTAAAGCTGGTGTTAGTCTGAAGCATGCTAACTCATTTTAAAGCTGGTGTTAGTCTGAAGCATGCAGGCCTTTTAGTCTAGACGTGGATGTGTGAGATAAGCAGTTGCATAACTTTGACAGCTGCTGCCAAGGCCCTTTAGGAAAAAAAGGAAAGACTGTTCCAGCTCTGCACTAGGGCTTGGCTGCATATGTTTTTTTTTTTTTTCTTTTTTGACCTGGACATTTGTATAATTATAGCTTTTCCTTCAGTTTATAGTACTACCTACACACAAATAGCATTCAAATGAGCATTTGCAGTGTTTCAAAAAACTCATATTTTCCTGCTAATATATATATATATATATATATATATATATAAATCCTGCCTGAAAGACAAGTATTCATTCTGTTAGTTCAACTGAAAACTACTAACTGCCTATTGGCCTGTTTTCAAAAAAGTATTTTACATGTGCATTTTTTCCAATATGTGACTAAAAAGAAGCTGCCATTTTTAAAGTATATCTCTACAGCAGTGTTTTTAAACCTTAGGGTTGCCTAGAATTCTAATAAGGTCACCCAATTCTTTTTATAATTGAAATCAAGTTCAAACATGTGGTACCAGGCACAACAAGCTCTACGTCTCACAAACATTTAGTTCTTAACGGACATCACCCTCTCAAAATGTGATACTATGGTTTTGATCTTTCAAGCTCAAAGGTCATGATGCCATTTTGGAGCCTACATGTAGTTTCCTATCTGTCAACAATAGTAACTGAGTACTTAACACTCTTAACACTCCACTCTTTATGGAATTACAACCATTTAAAATCATGTGACCTTGATTATTATCTTTTAAGGTCAAAGGTCATGATGCCATTTTGAAGACCATGCCAAGTTTGCTATCTGTCAATAATAGTAACTATGTCTCTATCTCCACTGGTTTTTCCATTATAGTCCTTTTAGTTTTTCAGGTGTTGGCCCAGTGACCCCTGATGTCTTGGGTCAACAAACATGCAGAACTGAAAGACCTTCAATTTGGTGCTCATCAGAAGTTCATACGCTGCAAGTTTTAAGTTGAAGGCTATCAATCTTTCTATCCAGGAAGGAAACCGCGCTGCACTGTAAACCCAAAGGTTCAGAATAATTATATATATTAAATTGTGAATACTCAAAGTTTCAGAAATAGTACTACTAATTCAAATGTATTCAGTTGCTGTAACATGTTCTTCTTTTATTAAGAGGAACTATTGTGGTTATAAGTGAACATAATTTAAAATCATAGATGAGGTACAACTTAGTGGAATTAAGTCATTCAATGCTGTTATTTATATTGTTTCACATAAGGATAATTTAAAAGAATACTCCAAATAACCACCAAAATCTATCACACCAAAAAAATTCCAACCACAAAACATAGTAATTTTTTTCAGGGGCGGCTCTGGTTCAGTTGGTAGAGCAGGTCGTCCAATGACTGAAGGGTCGGCAGTTTACATCCCGGTTGGGGCTGTCCAAGTGTCCTTTGGCAAGACACTAAACTCTCACTTAGGCTCCCAGTAGGACTGACAGAACCTCAGAATACTATGGTTTTAGGTATTTTATAGTTAAAAAGTAATGTTTTAATTTAAGTGTACTTTAATAAGCATCTAAATTTTCAATTCTGGAAAATTGTATATTCAGGGATTAAAGCAAAAAAAAAAAAAAATCCTGAGCCTGAACTTCTATCTCTCTCTCTCTCTCTCTCTCTCTCTCTCTCTATATATATATATATATATATATATATATATATATATATATATATATATATATATATATATATATATATATATATATATATATATATGTACTCTATATATTAAGGATCAACCAATACCAGCATCTCTCACCATCTTTCACTCTCCATCGCCTTCGAGGACTGTTGTCTTAAGATCCATCCCCTTGCGCTTCTGATTAGCTAAATGCTGTTAGTTTCAGAACCAGAGAGTTGTGCATCTTTACCAGCATTGGCAGAGAATGACCACACACGAAAGCCATGTGATGAACGCATTGGCTTCATCTTCCTTTTCTTTTTTTTTACGTTTCTGCAGGCCAGAAATCCGGTACAGGGTTGTAGTACTTTAATCCCTGTATATTTTAAGTTCATCAAATTACAAAAATTGAGGTAATCAATTGCCTTAAAAATTTTGAGTTCTGCTAACTTATTTGGGTTTACAGTGTGCTGCACGCAAGCTTAGCATCAATGAATGTATGGTGAGATGTTGGAGGTCGCTGCAGGAAGAGCTCATGTGATGGCAAAAGTAAAAAAGAGGACATAAAAGCACGTGGCCTGAACTTACTGGTGCGGTTTAACTACATTACATACAAAAACCATTCTGTACATGCAGTAAATTGGGTGAGGGTTAGATTTCTCAACATATATATATATATATATATATATATATATATATATATATATATATATATATATATATATGCAGTTTATAATACAGGGCGGCTTGTATATCTTTTTTTAATTATATTTTTTCAATACAGCATATATCCAGGTGCGGCTTATAGTCCAGAAAATACGGTACTTCTATTCTATTTTCTAAAATGTTTCCCTCAGATTCAGCAGTGCATGAATGGACAGCGTGTTTTGACACCAACGCTGCCCTCAGAGTCTGATGACAAAGGCACCAGTTTTCTAAAGTGCGCTAACCACCACATAAGAGTTTGTGAGGGCTGCAGGACTGGATGGGACTGGATCTTGTTTGTGTCTGTCTGTTCTACACCCGTCTTTTCCTCCTTCTCCCTCTTCTCCACAGTGCAGAGGAAGCAGCCGTCTGCTGTGGTCGACTCAAATAGAGCAGACAAACAACACTATAAATCCTCCTTCAAACCTCTGCGTCTCTACGGTTACGGTTTGGGTGGGTGATGGCATCCCCATCTCCCACAGGTCAGACAGGACACGGCTCTGAAACCACTAAGTGTCCACACAACACCAGTAACTGTCAGTATTCTGTGCACAGGCGTCTCTGAAAACAATATATACGTCTGCCTCGTGGCTCAGCTTTTCCTTCTGTTTTCACCCAAGAAAACAACAAGGACAGGGCATGTCTGATCAAACCATTCCTGGCTGGTAAAAGTAACTTGCATCATTATTTAAACTTAACTGAGAATTTCCAACCACTGTTCAGCTTCTCCTCCTCTCTCCTCTCCCTCCTCCTCCCTCTCTACTGTCAGTCACGTGACATAAATATGTTGATGCATGACATATGTATTAGTGGATACAACGATCATAGCGTTTAATGGTACAGTTATTAGCTGAGCAAATAGCTTTTTATTTTCAATTAATACATGTAATTTATTCCCCAAAAATATGGATAAAATCACCTGAGCATCAAGAATCTGAGATTTTATTGTATGTTCACTAAAAATTTCTTTTTATTTTTTAAACTGTTCTCTCCCAGAGAAAAGTATGAAAATAATAAATAAAAAATATGTTTAAAAAGTGTATCTGTATGGCACTAAATCTGGTGTTTTATTCAATACCTGTATTGTTAAGCCTCTGCAGTTCTATACACTGGAAATAACATTCAATTTGACTCCTAAAAAAGTGTTTTATGTACAGTTTTCTTTTCTTTGACATTCTTCAATGCTAATTATCATGTACACACATAAACACACAAATGTAAAAATAATGTGTTTCCACTTGAAAACTCTAAAACTGATTTATGAAAATCTTTTAAATATTGACGGTCAATGATATATTGATTTGCAATATGTAAAGAGACTGTGAGACTAAACTCATATTGGAATTGGTTTGTACAATCGATGTATAAAGGAATGCCATACTTATCTAAAACAGCCCATGCAGTGGAGAAGAATGAATTTAAATGAACCATAAATATAAGTTTAAGACAAATCAATAGAGTGAAGCTGGACAGGAAGTGTAAATTCCAGTGTTGCTTTTTCCAAATTATGTTGTATAGAAGCATTTTCATTCATGCTTTGTTTTCTTTTGCTGTCACTGTCACATCTGTTTTGAGTTCAACAGAGTACATGTACATGAGTTCGAGTACATGAGTACGCAGATACAATCTGCAGTGTATGTGGCCAACTCCGGCTAAAGCCTAATTTATACCCTCCGTTAATTACGGAAACAGACATTTTCATCCAGTTCTGGAGGTAATTTCACCTGTCAGTTTGTCCGTTGGTCAAGATCTTAGCAATTTGGTGAGCTCTGGGTGAATACCACAGGAAATTGTGGGGGTAGTAGAGAGGCTGAAGTGTAAAATTTCGGAATTCCACCCACGAAGAAGGTTCCTGCTAGAACTTTAAAAATGGCAATGGAGGATAGAATTTGTGAGCTGTTCAGAGGATATATCCATTTCTCTGATGCGACAATGCCTGGGCACAGACGGCATTACCCGGGCAAGGAGATGGTCGAAGGTATCAGCAGTCATACTGAAATACTGACAATGCTTCTCCTCATCCATGTGACACATGGGTAACGCCAATGAGACAAATTCACGATCAACTATCCTTGTATTAAGTGCACGCACACTCCACTGTCTTGTGCGCCTATTTCTGGTCCATTTTTCATGCCTCCACCGTAAATACATCAAAATCACTGCTTCAATAGACGCCATGTTTCGTTACCGCCCCTAGAGGATTTCAAACACAACATCCGTGATACAGACAGAGGCATAAATACCAGCTCCAGGAGCAACGTCAGGAACGGAAAGACAAATTTCATCTGGTTCCAGAGGTATAAGTTAGGCTTAACTGTGTGGGGGTCTGCATGTAATGGCCTGACGTATACATGCACAGCAACATTTTTGCACAGATGCACAGACAGATGTCCGACTGATGACAATACCCTGTGTGGCCAGTGCAGCTGAGGGAACAAAACCACTGATCCATGTGGCAGATGTGACCCAGACAAAACTAAATATGTTTATGTTTTGACAACTTACGCGAACAATCCAACTGTTCAACTAGCAGCTTGGAGTGATAGCGCTGACACCCAATCACATGATTGAATATACAAGAACAGCAGTAGAACAGCTGTCTGCTGTTCTTGTAGTGTGGTACAGTAGTGACCACTAAGCAGCAAAGGGTGAAGAACTTAACTTGGACTTTTTGTGATAAACATTTTATTGCATTACTACAAATTTTCCAAAATAGAAAAACAAACATACAAAGAAAATCAATAACGGGGGAAAATTATGAACAACAATGGATATGAGCAAATGAAACAATGGGGAAAAAAAACAACAATAATGAAGAACAAAAGTGGACTGGACCAATGTGGTCCATTTTTCTGGTCTTAGTGAGGACTCGGAACTGGACTAATCTGGTCCATTTTCTGGTCTTAGTGAGCACTCTCGCAGCAGAGTTGTGAATGAGCTACTGTTGTCTAATGGATGTTTTTGGAAGACCTGTAAAACACTGGTATGATAACCAAACTGACTGAAGATAAATGCATAGACATGGACAGGTTCTGCTGAGACATCAGCTCTTTTTTTCTTCAGATGTTCTTAAGGTGACAATAGGCTGATTTTGTGATTGCCTTGATGTGTCTTTCAAAATTTTGGTTCATGCCTACACCCAGATTTGTGCCGTCGTTGGTGATCTTCAGGTCTATAGACTGAAGCTCTGTGGTAATCTGAAGTCCTTTCTTTTTGTTGTGACACATCCAGTCATTAATCTCCTCAGTTCATTTTCCAACAGCCTGTACAGGGCCTTGGTCTCCAGGTGACAGTGTCATATAAATGTGTGTCATCTGCATAGCTCTGATAACTAATATTGTCACTATTTATAAACTGTGCCAGTGGGAAGATGTAGATGTTAAACTGAAAAAGTGTATTTCTGTCCTTAACCGGGCACGTGCGTTTCAGTCCATAACTGTGGGTTAGTTTCTGTCTTTTAATCCTCTGATGATGACATAACAGGGCAGTGCAGTCAGTGCTGCCTCCCTCCCTTAGAAGTAAAAAACTTTATGGTCATGCATCTTTTTTCCTCCTGAAGCCTTCTCTAACTTTCATTTGAGGAGCAGGATGTTTGTTCTGGACTAACTTTATATTATATATGTATATGTCATCATAAATGTATATATATTGCATATGTATAATCATTTTGCACCACAGCAAAACCCAGTTGCTAAGCGATGTCAACTGATCTGTGACACTTTGCATTTCATGTCCTTTATCTTTGTGGCACCCACGATATTTTCAAATGACAGATTCCAACTTTCCTTTCGGAATAAGTGTAACAGGACTCAGGTTACTATGATTATGTCTGTTTCAGCCGCTTCTACATTTGAACCATCAGTCATTTTGTTCATCTTCTGTTTCCCTTCTGTTCAGACTGGATTGGTGGAGTCATGTGACCACACACACTCCACGCAATCTTAAAGGAGAATGAACATATCGTACCAGCTAACAGTCAAAATACACAAAAAAACACTTTTATTTTCTATTGTTATTAAAATTCCGAATTTACAGATATGGAAAAAATGATGGTGGTTATTGTAGTAAATGTTGGTAATGGTAAATTTCAGATTATTGCCCAAGTCTACTAATGACACAAAGTGCTCCCTCTTCTTTATTGTTCTCTACTACTACATGGTATCGCCTTGACTCAGCTTGGGTACCACGTACTATTCCTTGATTGTTTCCATTACAGATACTTTCATACCCATTTCCATCACAGATACTAAGATACTATAGAACCTATATCTATACACTTACTATTGTACTTATTTCCATACAGATAATATAGTGCCTGGACGTCATCATGAGTTGTGGCATAACTCCCTCGTGGTAAATTCTCTCATTGCTCCATCAAGCTCACACTGGATTTTCTGTTCTTCCACCAAAGACAAAACAAAACACACTGTTGTTTTATGGACTAACATTATTGTGTTGGATTGAATTTACTCTCTTCACAATCTTTTTTTGTTTTTAAATGGCGGTTGCACATTGATAGCGCAATGGCGCTGACATCTCCACCAATCAGTGTCTACGCTGTTCACTTTATAGTATTGCTTGGAAAATCGACAGAGGTCATACCATAAATCTAGTAATGGATACTATGGTGCCGGGTCATAGAAGCACACCAATGCGAGCTAAGTTGAGTCAAGCTGATACCAGTTGAAACATGGCATAAGTAGGTCTTTAATGAGTTTAGTCTAGGACCACACAGACCCACACAGTTCTCCTGTTATCTCAATAGTGTAATATGATCAACTGAATCAAACGCAACACTGAGGTCCAGTCAAACCAACGCTGACATGTTTCCATTTTCTGTTTCATTTTGGTCAGAGCAGTCTCAGTGCCGTGGTGCTGTCTAAAACCTGACTGGAACACATCATAGCAGTTGTGATGTGTCATTTATCTGATGAAAAACAGCTTTTTAAAAAATCTTACTTAAAAATGGAAGATTGGAGATGGGTCTGTAATTGTTCACTTGTGTCTTGTCTAGGTTGTCTGGTTTAATCACAGCTGTTTTCAATGGGTCTGAAAAAACACCTTACATTAAAGATGAATAAGCAATCTGTAATAGATTTGACTCCAAAACCTTTGGAACCTTTTAAAGAAAACCCACGGGCAGGATGTTCAAACAGCAGGAGAAGTTCAATTGATGGACAATGTCCTCCACAACTTTTCTATTAATGGTGTTTGAACTGGTTTACAGTAGATATGGTAAATGTCCTGAACCTGAAACATCTACTTGTCTAATATTTTGGATTTTTTCTTTAACAAATTTGGCAAAGTCATGACAGGCATTGGTGAAATAATGTTCAGGTGCTACTGCCACAGGGGGGTTTGTTGTCCCGTTGACTGTAGCAAATAAGGCCCAAGCACGACCACTGTTTTTGGTGATGTCAGAAAAAAATATATGACTTCCTTACATTCCTTAGTTGTAAATTATAGGTGTGAAGTGTCTCTTTATAGATGTTATAATGAACATGTAGCTTTGTTTTTCTGCATCTGTGCTCAGCTTTCAAACACTCTTGGTTTTCATAATAATTTGTAATAAATTGCAATAAAGTGAATTGAATAAATAAAGTTTGTGTGACTCTTAAAGTCATGTTTTTCTGCGTTCACATAAACAGTTGACTCCATTTCTGCTCTGTACCATCTGTTGACTCACACAGTCCTAATTACTAATGTTCTCCAGAACCACATATCCAGACCTGCGTATTTAAGGTTATATAAGAGATGGTGGAGGAGGAAAAGGAACCGCACTGTCACTCTGCTGGAAAACACATGTGTTTGTGGTGTTTTCCAGCAGCATTAGCATTAGCGTTAGCATTAGCAGCAGCACATGGGAGAAAGAAAAACAGAAGAGAAGGGTCCTGAGGGTGGGCTCATCTGGGCTAATGTAGACTCATGTGGGCCTGTTTCTTGTCCTGAGGGTTCTGTTCTGGTCCTGGTGGTTCTGGGCTGGTCCTGGTCTCCAGTCCAGTCTGTACCACACCACCCACTCCTCACCGTCTGAATCAGTGTTTACTCAGGACAGGAAAAGGCGACGCTACAACATCATCATCATCTTCTGCTGCTGTTCTGCGTCTGGGACTGGGCCTGTGGCTTTGGGCGTGTGTGTGTGGTGGGTGGGGGGGGGGGGGGGGGGGTGGACTGGCCTGTGGCTTTGGGTGAGGGGGGTGTTGGGGTGGGGGTGGGGAGGCAGTGTTTTTTCCGCAACGGCCAAGTTTCTAAAAGCAGAAACCAAAGTTCTGGAGGAGCAGCAGCACCAGCCTCTGGAAATCACCACTGAGATGAGCTGTCTGTAAACAAACACCCCCCCCCCCCCCATCTGGAAGAACAGAGGCCACCCTACCATGTGGAGTAAGATAATATATTCCTTTATTTATCCCATTAGAGGAAATTGCAGGTTTACAGCAGCAGATTATAGTATAACACACAAGAGTTAATACTTCTATAAATAAACTCCACATACAATAATAACTGTACAATGTGCAGTTGTTATTTTTTCTTTATTAATTTATACATAATATACACATGATTATAAATTATTGCACTGTTATTGGGTGGACTTATTGCACAGTTTATTTGGAGCAGTTTTTGTTGTGGAATCTTTCAATTGCAGGAAGGAACAACCTATGATACCTCTGTTTTACACCCTCATGTAGAATAACAGAGACCACACCCCCAAATTTTACTCTTATTGTTTAAAGGACAACACCGTGTTTTTGTAATTGGGGCCTTAATTATGATGTCATTTGAATTATCCTACTCACCCATGTTACTTTTTTTCGCTTTTGATTCCTCTGGAAGAAATATCCACAAAACAGCATACGACAAGAGTCAGCTTGGTAGCGACTTGCAGACGCTAAATCAGTTATTTTGTTCAAATCAGTTAATATGTCCAGTGTGATACAGTAGTGCTAATTTCATTGCAGTTCCATTTCAACTGTGAAACATTTGGGATGAACTAAAATAAATAAATTATATAAACCAAGATACACAAGTGAAGTCATCTCATCATCGATATAATGGTTCAAATGTGTGCATACCCTCACAATGAACAGATTCCCTGATTTGAACAAACTAACTGATTTCGCGTCTATAAGTTGCTGCCCCACCGAGTCTTGATGCTCACGAAGGAAACAGTAGTGATAGCAAAATAGAAACATTGTTTGGTCCATACTGAAACCTAGGCAGAACTTGTTAGTCGAAACACTGTTCTTAGGTCTGTATTAGAAGGATGGTGTCATGTGACTGTTCTATATCATTCCACGGCCACTTGTTTTGAAATGTCACAGTCATTTTTGTTTCAGTAAATGAACACAAATCCGTATATTGTTCATTCATTTATAATTGCATTTCAAAATAAAATAAGAAAAAACATAGATTCTGAATGTGTCACGAAAATAATCTGAAGGACTGACGGACTCTGAACATTCTGATGAATATTTATTTAAAATACAAGCCACACACACAGTGCTGTCACAGCAGTGCGTAGAGCGGGTTGTCCAATGATCGAGGGGTTGGCAGTTCACGTCCCGCCTCTGGCTGTCCACATGTCGAAGGGTTCTTGGGCACTGAACCCTAAGTTGCTCCCAGTAAGGTCAGGCAGCGCCAGTGTATCAGCAGCTATTTACTGGTGTATGAGGGTGTGTGAGTGGGTTAATGTGAGGAATTGTAAAGCGCTTTGGGCACCCACTGGTGTATAAAATGCGTTATATAAGTACTGTCCATTTAACAGTCCATTACTGTCATCATCACACACCAACAGGTGGCAGTGAACTGGATAATTTAGCTTTACCAGTACACACCAATATAGTCCTAGTGACAATAACAACATGTATGTAATTATTTATTGCATTCGAACTTCAGGTCGCCATGGGATAGCGTAGCTAGTACTTACATGTTTGAGGTGGTAAAGCATGTTCATCGTGGACGAATGAAAGGCGAATGTTTTTTGCAAAGTCTGCAAGTAACCCTCTTTGGGTTATCTTTGTTCTTTTCAAAATGAATGATTTTAGAGCTCCTTGTAGACATGGTCATATACGTCGATGTTAAAAACTCAGCAACAATAAATTTGTGTCACAACTTCCTTTATCATGCCCTTCAAATTAAAAGGCCTCCAGCCCTTTGACAAGACACAGCTTTTTTTTTTCTGCAACAAATCGGCCAATGTAATTTTGGTTGTCTAATGATTTTTTGGTCAACCAATGATTAGTCAATTATTTGCTGGCAGCCCTACTAGTAGATAATGTGTTGAATCAGGTTACAGTTACTCAGTTTTGTGGGTATGGGCAGGAAATTTAGGAAAAAAAATGTCACAATTGAAATGAAGTCATCATGTTGAGATTTTAAAAAGTGAAAATGATGAGATAAAAAGTCATAATTATGAGATAAGAAATGCATAATTATGAGATAAAGAGTCAAAATTATGACATAATAATCCTAATTATTATATATAAAGTCACAATTTCTTTTCCCTCTGAAGTGACTTATTTTTCATACTGTCACATCTGTTTAGTTTGAAAAATTAACAAGTCTATTCTAGAATGTAAAGAGTATAAAGTACAGATATTTATATAAATGTAAGGAGTAGCAGTAAAAAGTTGCCAGATAAATAAATACTCAAGTAAAGTACAGACACCTAAAAAAATCTTCTGATGTACAGTAACAAATTACTTTTGCTTAGTTATTTTCCACTTCTGATTTCTATGCCCTCAATTCCTGATCCTGTGCTTAATTGAGTTGTCTTTGAGCTCTCATGTTTATGACAGACATATGACGTCATACGAAAGGATTTAAATACACAGACTAATGATGGATAAACAAGACTCAGGTGTGACAAGCTGGTGAATTAATCATGGAGAACAGGAACTAAAGACAGCAAAAACAGGAAATGACGGACAAAACATAAACACAAGACACAGACTGGAGACAGACATGACAGTGTCTGATCCACTCGTCCACTCAGTGTGGATCAGGTTTCATGGTTTTTGGGGTTATTTGTATGCTTTAAATGTCCTTTATTTCCTCCTGCTCCCAAAATAGTCCATACATTAGAATGAAATACTGTAGCTTTATGAGCTGTTCTTACATCTGCCAGACATGTGTTTTTATTCTTCAGTAATGCAAAAGCGTCTGTGTCCATATTTGGTCTCTGCAGTCCACTGACCCACTTTCAGACCTTCACATTTAAACATAAAAAAACAAAAACAAGACAAACTGAACAAAACTAGAGTTACAGTGTGGTTTTACGCACAGACACGCACTTTCACACCCCCCCCCCACACACACACACACACACACACACACCAAACCCAACTGTGGTGCACTGTCTAAGCAGGGGAGGGTGGGGCCTGTTGGCAGGGGAGGAGCCAAGACCCCACAGTTTTCACTGTGTTTCCTGTTGTGGTACAAATACAGAATTAGACTTTTATGTGAATTGAGGGGGGGGTGTAACCTACTTTTCTGTCAACAACCTCTGGTTTTTCCCAAGGTTAAAATAGTTTGGGATTTTTACGCCGCCAATGTTTTTGCCAGTGTCAGTCTGCCTGTTTGTTTATCTGTCTGTCTGTCTATCTCAGGGGTCTCCAACCTATTCCACAAAGGGCCGGTGTGGCTGCAGGTTTTTGTTCCAACCAACCAAGAGTTCACAGTTTGACCAATTGACTCTCTGCAGACTGAGATCAGTTGATTAATTGATTGAAGTCTGGTGTGTTGCTGCTTGGTTTCAACAAAAACCTGCAGCCACACCGGCCCTTTGTGGAATAGGTTGGAGACCCCTGGTCTATCTGTTTGTTTATCTGTCTTTTCGTCTGTCTGTAAGATAACTCTAAAAGTTATGGATGGATTTGGCTGAATTTGTAGGAAATGTTGATACTGACACAAGGAACAACTGATAAAAGTTTGGTGGTGATCAGTTGGGGGGTCACATGTATCTTTCAGGAGGGGTACCTGATCTGCCTTGGCAGAGTCTGTGCTCTCCGAGTGCTTTTCTAGTTCATTATAGTTTAGTTTTGAGGTTTTATTTCTTTTCCTGAACCCTTTAATGACTCCCATTATAACACACTGTCTATATTCATTTATGCCACTTATGCAATAACAGTCTCTAAGAACAAATTATATAAATACATCTAGACATCCTGTTACAATGGGAGTCATTAAAGGGTTAAAGCTGCTCTTGTTGGTGACTCTATAGGATGAAATTCCAAAGTTACCACCATTTGAGCCAATTATAATTGAAGTGGTCTGACAGAAACTTCAGTTGTAGATAATTATGGGATGGAAAAGCTGTGACATAACCCACTGGTTTGTTTATGAATGGTTTTTATATGATGGTTTTGGTTCCACTGCTGACGCCGGATATCCTTCCTGTGAACGCCACAACCGGAAAATTATTCAAGTTATGAATGCTATATTTTGCATATCAGTGAAAATGATTCAGAGAAAAAAGTCATTAGATATTATAGGATTTTCTATTTGTAGATTATCCACAACGAAGCACTGAAAAATTTAAAACCAATGAACACTCTTCTGTTCAAATCTGTGGAACTGTTTGTGTGAACGACTTCAAATTAAGTGTAAACTAAAGGTCACGACCTTTTATTCTCAGGTCATGAACTTTCATCCCCTCTCTTTCTCAATTCAGTCAAGAATGATTTTGCTTAATTCAATATATATATATATATATATATATATATATATATATATATATATTTTTTTTTTTTTAACTTAAGTCAAGATTTTAGTTTTTCATTCCCCCCTAAATGTAGTTAACTTATCATGGATTTTATTTGTGTATATTTTTGCATAGTGTTCCTCACAGTACAAACACAGTTTCAGACAGAAGAAAAAAAAATCAGCCCAGATGAAGTGAATGAAATGTCTTTAAAAACACTGAGTCTGAAAACGTGTGTGAAGGAGGCGTTTATTTACGTCTGAACTGTGGGTTTAGTTTAGAAACAGTTCCATGACACAGTTTCCTGAGGTTCAACACAAAAATGACTGAGGTTTACACCCTATAATACCACAACTATGAGGAGGAGCAGGAGGAGGTGGAGGAGGAGGAGGAGGAGCAGCGGGAGGTTTACACCCTACAATACCACAACTATGATGAGGAGCAGGAGGAGGAGGTGGAGGAGGAGGAGGAGGAGCAGGAGGTTTACACCCTACAATACCACAACTATGAGGAGGAGCATGAGGAGGAGGAGGAGGAGGAGGAGGAGGAGGAGGAGGAGGAGGAGGAGGAGGAGGAGGAGGAGGTTTACACCCTACACTACCACAACTATGAGGAGGAGGTGGAGGAGGAGGAGAAGGAGCAGGAGGTTTACACCCTACAAGACCACAACTATGATGAGGAGCAGGAGGAGGAGGTGGAGGAAGAGGAGGAGGAGCAGCGGGAGGTTTACACCCTACAATACCACAACTATGAGGAGGAGCAGGAGGAGGAGGTGGAGGAGCAGGAGGTTTACACCCTACAATACCACAATGAGGAGGAGCAGGAGGAGGAGGTGGAGGAGGAGGAGGAGGAGGAGGAGCAGGAGGTTTACACCCTACAATACCACAACTATGTGGAGGAGCAGGAGGAGGAGGAGGAGGAGGAGGAGGAGGAGGAGGAGGAGGAGGAGGAGGAGGAGGAGGAGGAGGTTTACACCCTACACTACCACAACTATGAGGAGGACCAGCAGGAGGAGGAGGAGGAGGAGAAGGAGCAGGAGGTTTACACCCTACACCACCACAACTATGAGGAGGAGCAGGAGGAGGAGGTGGAGGTGGAAGAGGAAGAGGAGGAGCAGGAGGTTTACACCCTACACTACCACAACTATGAGGAGGAGCAGCAGCAGCAGGAGGAGGAGGAGGAGGAGGTTTACACCCTACAATACCACAACTATGAGGAGGAGCAGGAGGAGGATGTGGAGGAGGAGGATGTGGAGGAGGAGGAGGTGGAGGAGGTGGAGGAGGAGGAGGTGGAGGAGGAGGAGGAGGAGGAGGAGGAGGAGGAGGAGGAGGAGGAGGAGCAGGAGGTTTACACCCTACAATACCACAACTATGTGGAGGAGCAGGAGGAGGAGGTGTAGGTGGAAGAGGAAGAGAAGGAGCAGGAGGTTTACACCCTACACTACCACAACTATGAGGAGGAGGAGGAGGAGGAGGAGGAGGAGGAGGAGGAGGAGGAGGAGGAGGAGGAGGAGGAGGAGGAGGAGGAGGAGGAGGAGGTTTACACCTTACAATACTACAACTATAAGGAGGAGCAGGAGGAGGAGGTGGAGGAGGAGGTGGAGGAGGAGGAGGAGGAGGAGGAGGAGGAGGAGGAGGAGGAGGAGGTTTACAATCTACAATACCGCAACTATGAGGAGGAGGTGGAGGTAGAAGAGGAAGAGGAGGAGCAGGAGGTTTACATCCTACAATACCACAACTATGAGGAGGAGCAGGAGGAGGAGGTGGAGGAGGAAGAGGAGGAAGAGGAGGAGGAGCAGGAGGTTTAGACCCTACACTACCACAACTATGAGGAGGAGCAGGAGGAGGAGGAGGAAGAGGAGGAGGAGGAAGAGGAGGTTTACACCCTACAATACCACAACTATGTGGAGGAGCAGGAGGAGCAGGAGGAGGAGGAGGAGGCGGAGGAGGAGGAGGAGGAGGAGGAGGAGGAGGAGCAGGAGGTTTACACCCTACACTACCACAACTCTGAGGAGGACCAGCAGGAGGAGGAGGAGAAGGAGCAGGAGGTTTACACCCTACACCACCACAACTATGAGGAGGAGCAGGAGGAGGAGGTGGAGGTGGAAGAGGAAGAGGAGGAGCAGGAGGTTTACACCCTACAATACCACAACTATGAGGAGGAGCAGGAGGAGGAGGTGGAGGAGGAGGAGGAGGAGGAGGAGGAGGAGCAGGAGGTTTACACCCTACAATACCACAACTATGTGGAGGAGCAGGAGGAGCAGGAGGAGCAGGAGGAGCAGGAGGAGCAGGAGGAGCAGGAGGAGCAGGAGGTTTACACCCTACACCACCACAACTATGAGGAGGAGCAGGAGGAGGAGCAGGAGGAGGAGGTGGAGGTGGAAGAGGAAGAGAAGGAGCAGGAGGTTTACACCCTACACTACCACAACTATGAGGAGGAGCAGCAGGAGGAGGAGGAGGAGGAGGAGAAGGAGCAGGAGGTTTACACCTTACAATACTACAACTATAAGGAGGAGCAGGAGGAGGAGGTGGAGGAGGAGGAGGAGGAGGAGGAGGTTTACAATCTACAATACCACAACTATGAGGAGGAGGTGGAGGTAGAAGAGGAAGAGGAGGAGCAGGAGGTTTACATCCTACAATACCACAACTATGAGGAGGAGCAGGAGGAGGAGGTGGAGGAGGAAGAGGAGGAAGAGGAGGAAGAGGAGGAAGAGGAGGAGGTTTAGACCCTACAATACTACAACTATGAGGAGGAGCAGGAGGACGTGGAGGAGGAGGAGCAGGAGCAGGAGCAGGAGGTTTACACCTTACACTACCACAACTATGAGGAGGAGCAGGAGGAGGAGGAGGAAGAGGAGAAGGAGGAAGAGGAGGAGGAGGTTTATACCCTCCACTACCACAACTATGAGGAGGAGCAGGAGGAGGAGGAGGAGGAGGAGGAGGAGGAGGAGGTTTATACCTTCAACTACCACAACTATGAGGAGGAGCAGGAGGAGGAGGTGGAGGAGGAGGAGCAGGAGGTTTATACCCTCCACTACCACAACTATGAGGAGGAGCCGTGTATAATGACAAATAAAGAACTTTCCTTCCCTTTACTTTTGGACACCTGGTTGTAATCTAACAGCCCACATTACCCATGCACCTTTGCAGGTGGCCTTTACTGAGGTCAGTTCACTGTGTCATAAATATCCACCAATGAAACACTGGGATTTTATTTGTATGGTTGTGGGGTGATCAGTGTGATCTGACACGAGCTGCATCGACTGTTCCAGTTTCATTCCATCTTCTCTCTCATTCTACCATTTCCTGCTGCGCCACCCCCACCTACTGTCATATATGTTATAGATCCATTCAGGGTGGTTTACAGACCCACTGAAGCCTGGGGAAAGTAAGAACCATATTTGCCCTCCCCAACAAGTACCAAATATTCCTCCACAGCATATATGCGTTTGTTTAAATCAAACAACAGAAATGTGAAAATTACTCCTTTATTTTTGTAACTTTTTATTTATGCTTTTTGTCATAGTGAAAACATTGAGGAAAACAGAGGGGAGGGAAAAATAAAATAAACTTGAGGTCATAAAATAAATGCAAATCACAGTCAGTAGCTGTACATGATTAACTATGTTGTTGGTTCTGTCATTCATGTAAATGGAGCGTCTTCTCCACCTACTCTCACCAATTTCTTTTTGAAGCTGTAGGGCAGAAGTCTTCAACTCTGGTCCTCGGGGCCCACTGCCCTGCATGTTTTAGATGTCACCCAGCTCCAACACACCTGATTCAAATAATCAGCTCTTAATCAAGCTCTGCAAAATCCTGACATGAACCTCTGCTTTGAATTAGGTGTGTTGAAGCAGGGTGACGTCTAAAACATGCAGAACAATGAAGACCTCTGCTGTAGGGAATATGTCATCTGCTCAAGGAGGTGTAGATGTTTAACAATACCAATAAATGTGTCTACACTAGAGGTGTCTTTCTGAAGCCAATATTTAGTAATTGCCTTCTTTCCTGCAACCATCAGAATTTTTAGGAGATACTCATCATCTTTGTCCAATTCATTCAGGAAACTTGCCTAAATAACGATCAAGGAATGTTACCTCGACACTGAAACCCAATGACTTCTGTGACCTCCCTCCAGTAAGACTGGATGGGGGGGGGGGGGCAACCAAATATATGAGCATGGTCCACCATGTTTTCTCTACATTCTCTCCAGCACCTCAGCTGAGTGTCTGTCTGTTTGCCTTCATGCTTAGAAGGAATAAAGAAGTTAATCAGATTCTTTCAGCAAAGGTCTCTTCACCCCAAACAGTTAGTATTAGTTCACTGTGTTTTCCAAGCGTTCATCCATATGTCCTTTGTTATTACAACGTCCAGGTCTTTTTCCCAACGTTGCTTCACATATTCTGTGGAGTCCTTTTTAAGAGATGTGACAGCATGGTACAGTTTATTTATCAGTCCTTTACTGCTCCTGTAGTTGCATGAATCAACAAACAACTGAACAGCCTTAGACCCTTCTTTCTATTCAGAGTCTTTAAACTCTTTACAAAAAAAAATCGGAAAAATTTTAAGTACTTATAAAAATCCTGTGTCCTCAACACTTTGACCTGACATAAATGTTCAAAACTATAAAGTGTTTTGTCTTTAATCATTGTACAAAGAGATGTGATACCATTATAGACCCATTATTTGTATCTGAAGTCATACAGTGATGACTTATAATCAGGGTCATAACTGCCAACTGAGCAGGTTTACTTCCCTCTGGAGCTGATAATGTTGAATCATTTCAATCCATATCTTCAATGATAGGTTCACCTTGTCACTCTCTGTCTGTGGCCTTGTCTTATCCCTGTCAGTACAACCTATTAATGATTGTAACGGGACATCTGTTAAAGATGTCTATGTCTTTCCACTTAGCTGTATATGATGGATTGCAGAAACATAAGTGTGGGAGCGTCATGACCCTCTGCTCCCTTGGTAGCTGCAGTGTGGAAAATTTCACGCTTGGCCCATTATAATGACATACAAATAATGAAATGTGCTTATTCCATTCTCTGAATTATTTTGTAGGAAGTTCTATAGGAAGTGACAAAAAAGATAAAATAATCTGAGCATATTGTTCATTTTTACTGATCTAATTCTCTTGTGGGGCGGCACGGTGGTGCAGTGGTTAGCACTCGTGCCTCACAGCAAGAAGGACCCTGGTTCGAATCCCACACCAGACCTTTCTGTGTGGAGTTTGTATGTCCTCCCCGTGTCCGCGTGGGTTTTCGCCGGGCACTCCGGTTTCCTCCCACCATCCAAAGACATGCACTGATAGGTTAATTGGTTAATCTAAAATTGGCCATAGGTGAGAATGTGAGAGTGATTGTTTGTCTATGTATGTCAGCCCTGCAATGAACTGGCGTCTCATACAGGGTGTACCCCACCTTCGCCCATTGTAGCTGGATTAGGCCCCCAGTGACCCCTGCGACCCTAGTGAGGATAAAGCGGGTTCGGATAATGAATGAATGAATAATTCTCTTGTCAATGTCAAGTGGAAGGAGACTCCATCTGTTAAGATCCTCATATCATTAGCCTCATACCATAATTGCCTAAGTCAATTTTTGGTCAAATTGAGATTTTTGCATAACTTTACTCCCCCACCACTGCTGCATCATCCTGTCTTTCTGCCTATGTCATTGACCAATCAGAACACTCATAAAAAACAAACAAGTGCAAAAACATACCTGCCCAAGTCATTCATTTGACTTAGGCAGTTTTGTGGTTATGGACACATTATAGTATACAATGATGATTTTATGTTCTCAGAAAAACTGCCTAAGTCAAAGGCATAATTTGCCTAAGTCAATTTTATTTAATAAAACAAATGATGTTGGGTTTTGTTCTTTTTTCATACTTTTCTTCTCATCTACTTGAATGTTCTGTGAAAAAATCAATAAAAAATATAGATGTGACTTTTAGAAAATGTGTTTTTTCTCGTTTTCCGAAAACACAAAAAAATTACTTAGGCAATTATGGTATGAAGCTGACGATATGTTTTTGTTTTTTTTACTAACATTGTTATAATTAGACCCATCGCACCCGCCTCTGTTCTATGCAAAAGTATGGAGAGAGTAGTGAGCAGACATAATGCCCAGTGTATTCACCACTTTAGACCAACTTCAGTTTGCATATAAAAGTCTAAGGGGCACAGATGGTGCAGCTACAACCATGTACAATATCTTAGCCAAACACAAGTCCCCTCACACTATGCTAGGATGTTGTTTATAGACTTCACATCAGCTTTTAATTCTATGCAAATCCATGTACTTTTACAAAGACTTGTTGACTCAGGGGTCAATGGAGGGGTAATTCATTGGGTCAGGGATTTTTTGTCTGACCACCCTCAACGAGTTATCCTGGGGAATATTAAGTCTGACACCACTGTTCTTTCAAATTCAAGAACAACATTTTAGTTTATTTAAATACGCTGATGACATGGCTCTAGTTGGCCTTTGTTATTGGTTGAGTTAATTTTTCATTCATTTGTGTATTAATAGAGAATTTAGAAACTCAGTTACTGCGTATCTGCCTGGTCCCTATTCGAGTAAAGAGGTGTACAGTATATCTCAAAAGCTTTTTTATGTCATCTGGATTTTTAACAATGTTTTTTGTTACAGGGTCTTTTATCTTATGAACTGTATGTTCAGTCTGTCGTTTTTTTAAGCTCCAGCCTCATAGTATCTTTGTTTCATAAAATTTGAGTTTTTTTCTCCACCTCCTCACGAAGTATTTTGTCTCTCTCCTGCTTAACAACACTTATTTGTTTAATAATTGCATGGTCTCTATTGGTAACATTGTTTGAGATTCTTTCATTTTTCTTCTAAGTTTAACAATTGCATTGTTTGTATCTTTTTTGATAAAACTGATCAGGTTATGATCTTGCCCCTCTAGACAGCCTTAAACACATCCCATAACATACTAGGATTTACAGTCCCATTATCATTTTCCTAAAGATATAAGTCTAGACAGTCTTGACACAAAACTGGCATTATTTAACATACCAGACTTCAGCCTCCAAAGTGTTTTATGCCTTTTGCCTTCTAAATGCATCGTTATATGAACTTCCACATGGTCAGAGAGAATTTTACATTACTATTTTACATTCTTTAATTCTATGCAGGTCCTTCTTACACACATACACACACACACACACACACACACACACACACACACACATATATATATATATATATATATATATATATATATATATATATATGTAAACACATAGTCTAATCTTGAGTTAGTTACATGTCTCTTAGAGTAAAAGGTATACCCAGGTTGTGAGCCATGTATTACTCTCCACACATTTAATTTCAGTTCTCTTTGGGCCTTATTAATTAGTTTTTCTGTCGGGGTGTTTTTCCTATTTCTTTCTTTTTTTCTTTTTTTTTTAATTTGTCTGCATTTTGTTGTCATTGTTTAACTCCTGTTTCTATCAGTGGTATCTAAAGAGGGATTGAGGAGTACATTGAAGTCACCAGCACAAATAAGCGTTCCATATGTCTCTGTTGCATTCAAATCAAATACTTTTTTTAACACTTAAAAAAAAAAAGACATCGCACTTCCTGGAGGGACATAGATATTAAATAAAGTCATTTCTTGCTGATCTATTTTACGCTTAACAAGAACAAGCCTGTATGCTTTATGACTTATTTCAGAAACAAATTCAAATGGGTTCGAGTTTAAAATAGTCCTATTCATTTCAAATACTGTTCCTTACAGGTTACCCCAATTGCATCAAGTTTGGGTTAAATACAGAAGACAAATTTCATTGTACAGTGTATAATGACAAATAAAGTACTTTACCTTTACTGTAATCCCCTTTTCCTCCCTTTTTTGTATGATGAAAAAACTGTATTTCTAAATCCCAGCTTTTTTATTTTTTCACGTTCATCTGCAGACATGTGGGTTTCCTGCTAAAACACTATATTTACCCTGTCCCTTTTAACCTTGGCTATCATCTTGCTACATTTTATACTGTAGGATTGTTAAGCCCATTTACAGTCCATGATAATATATTACAATATTGTTCATAATATTGAATTCATGTTGTAATTGTTATCCTGTTATTGTACACTCCTATACTTCAAACAAGAAAAAGAAAAGGGAATAAGGGAACTAGAACTATAATACAGTCAAACGAACAGGGCTTCCAGCAACAAGGTGACCTCGCACTATAAGAGAAGGAACACCATAAGAGCTTTGTTTAGTATCTGAACAGTACTTATGATCGGAGATGTATTGTTCTCTATTTGATAAGTCATCTTTTAACCAGGTCAAGAATGTCCCACCTTCGACAGGTCTAAAAAAACTCCAAAAGTGAATAAATTTTTCTCTAAAGCAGAACTCTCGTTTCAGGAATGTCATATTTGTTGAGTGATGTATTCTAAATCCATATTGATGATCAGTAGTTCTATTTTCAGGTTTAATTTCATAAACCCATAACATGCACACTCCCACAAGTTTCTGTTCCTCTCTTGCCCACACCCACAGATATAATATATAATAGTTCTTCCTGCTCCCACCAGCACCCCAAGGGTGGTGGCAGATGACTTGCCCACTTCACACTGTAAACCTGAACGTTCAGAATAATTAAATATATTAAGTTGTGAATACTCAAAGTTTCAGAAATAGTACTACTAACTCAAATGTATTAAGTTGTTGTAACATGTTCTTCTTTTTAAGTAGCTACTTCCAACTAATTTCATTAATTTCATCCACTATTGTGGATATAAGTGAATATAACTTAACAACATATGAGGCCTTAGTGGAATGAAATCCTGAGAATGATATTGTACTGTTTCTACTATTTCAAATAAGGATGATTGAAAAAAAGAAGCAATGAAATTAAACCTGAAAATAAAATCACCAATCACCTCCAGGGCTCCGTAGAATAGTGATTATTGGGGTTATGTATTGCATTGAAATGTGTCTAACACTTTGGAAACTTGTCTGTGAGGTTGTGGTAACGTGTGCGCTCCGCACGCTGGTCTGCCAATCTGCCGCTACACTGGCTGCGCCGCACTTAGACCTGCCTTCAGCTGGTGAGCTTGGTGCACTGTCGGCACTGTCGAAAGTCAGCGAATCTGTCACTGCGCCGAGCTGAATCTGAGGTCACCTCCTACAAGTGCGCCACCACACCCATCTTGGCACACCGCAGTCTGCAAAACTACCAAACTACTTTATGCCGGCCAGAAACTAGCACTGCGCCAGGTCCGCCAGGTCCGCCAGGTCCGCCAGCTTGCACCTGTGTTTTTAATTATAATTAATCTAAAGAAATCCTGTGATCAATCATAACAATGGAACAGTAGTTACAGTTGTTTTGTTGAAACTGTTGAATAAATATGTTAATTGGATACATATTCATAATTTTTACATATGTTTTGGATATTTTATTACATTTTTGGGTTTTTGTCTCCTGTATTTTAGAAGATGTTTTGAATATGTTTGCGATTTTTCATAGCTTTTTTGTGTTAGTTTATTGTTATTGTTTGTTTCTTAGTGTATTTTTGTGTATTTTGTAGAAAATTGGAGTAAAAAAAACAACCTTCCAGACAGAACAGTGGACTGACATGAATGATTAATCCAAATGAATCCCCTTGTGATTAATCCAATTAAAAGTTTGAATCATTTGACAGCCCTAGTTTTTATGAATATTTAAAATAACTTCTCCATTCAGATAGGCCAGGGGTTAAAGGGTTAATATTTTTTTTGTGGGTCGGTGTTCTTTAACGTTCCTTTAACAGAAGCTGAATCAGCCTCACAGTGAATCTTCTACTGTCCTGGTAAATGTCTCATAAAGTTGACACATACCTGAGCGTGAACACACTGGACCATCACACTTTATATTTATATTTGTGACACTTTGAACCCATAAAAACCCACTGCTACTTTTATTCCCACTTCCTACCCTCATTTTGCTCCATTTTTAAACATCCTCAAGTGGTTTATTTACATTTTCATTCATATTATCTGTTGTTTATTCAATTTTATTTGTAGTGACAATCACATATTTTCCAACTTTTAATTTAATATTAAAAGTTAATATAATGTTAACGTTTTAACGGGGGGGGGGGTCTTCATAGGAGGCCATTTAGGACAAAACAAATAAAACACTTGACACATAAAACACATAAAACTCAGCACACACACACACATACACACACACACACACAGACACACACACAGTTTACGTACAGTGATAATGCACACATATGCACCATAAATAAGGGACAAACACATTAAATATCTTTTCAATATACGAATGCATACTGAAAATATGCACACACACACACCAAACATTTACACAATAAGTACACACACACACTTATGTAACATGTGTACACACACACACACACACACACACACACACACCACTTTTCACACAGGGGGGATAGCTTTTATGTCTGTGTTAACTTATATTATAAAGCTCCGGTAGCTCACATCATGTGATCCCAACATATAACAGTCTAAATCCAAACACCATCATATTGGCAGGAAAGGGCTCCTTTCAATTCACCACCAGGCAGCTAACCTGTCATTTCTGTGCTTTAATAATTCTTTTAAAAAGTGAACATGGTCGACAGGTGTTGTGTGCCGGAATGTGAAAATAGTCAGAGTGGCTTCAGCTGACGGTCATTCAGTCTGCGGGAATGATTAACCTGCAATACAGGTTAGAAGGCACTTTCCTGTTAACTGCTGACGTGTTATGTGGTGCCTTCATTCATTCAAACTGTTAATGTGATTAACTATCACAAACAGAAACACACATTAGCACACAGATTAGATAGTTACATTATGTTGCATTGCTATTTATGCTAACATAGCTGTGGTGAGGAGATCCTTACCGTTCCAGTAAGGATGACGCTGTTTCAGCCAAAGCTAAACATTCATCACAAAGCCAGATTGCATCCATTTGTACCTTTAAGGCCTTTGTAGTCTCTCAGACTCTCCAGGGTAGGACGACAGAAAGTTGGTCAAATATTTGTATGCATAGAGAATTATGGCCGCTATCTTGGAGTGGCGATAAGGATGATTCCTACACTAGGCACAGTGAAGGTTTCATTTTATTATCTGTTAGTTTTTTAATATTTAACTTTTTTTCATACAGCGAAATATATTCGCTGTTCTGTAAAGTGTCAAGTGCAAACACTGTGTAAAAAGGACGACATAAATATAATTTGTTGGTGTTAAGTGCTGAGCATATTTGCACATGGCGATGTAGGGGACCACATATATAGACCCTTATAATATGAGCCAGCTCATTTGTTTGACATCTTAGTGCCTTTAAAGAGTTCGCCAAGGACTTGTACTGATGAGAGAATCAGCCAATTTATTTATGCTAATGCTATTACATGCTAATTCACAGTTGTCATTTAAACACATCTAAAGCATATTTACACTTAATATTTCGACCTGACAATGCACAGCCCCTGAAAATGTCATCCAGCTCATTTTTTTGGACATGTTAGTGCCTTTAAAGCATTTGCCAGGGACTTCTACTGTGTGTCTGTGTATTGTGTCCATGTGATTGTGTGTCTCCCCTTCCCTCTTGTGTCAAAAATATGCAAATCAATTCAAATGTGTCTGGAATCAAAAAAGGGTTGCTGTGCAATCAATCTAATAAACAGCTAAGCAAAAAAAATAAAATTAAATTAAAAAAAAAAAAAAAAAAAAAAAAAAAAAAAAAATATATATATATATATATATATATATATATATATATATACACACACACCTCCAGCCTCCTTCAGTCATTTTTTATACTTTCTTAGCAGTCTTCAGATACATTGTTGGGTCAGACATTCTTAGTTTTTACTCTGTATCCAGTGAAACAGGTTGGTGGTTGGTGGTGTTATCGTGCAACACATTCATTACGTAGACATGATCTCAGACTTATGTTCTTTTCATATCAGAAAATTCTATAATGTTAAGCCAACTATGACTAAAAAACAAGCCAAAACATATGTCCTGTTTCATTTTTAGCAGAGTATTGTTATTAAAATGTGCGGACGGTGCGTTTGTCCTGTTGAATATATTGCACTGAATTGAACGTATCACCACTCCAATATGGCGGCTCCACGGCTTGTCATCGCCTATGGGTGGTTACGTTCAATGCTGGGTTTAGGTATACTATGTCTATGATTGTATATGTCTGGATCCTGCAGGTCTGGGACAGTGTCCAGTTCTGTTGTCTCAATACTTAGGAAAAGCACATTTGGGGCATTATAAGGGTCTGTGATGTTTAGTCGAGTTTTGTATTGTATTATTTGATTTCTGTAGTTTTAATGTGTGCCGTGAACTCCAATGGTTTGAAATCATTGCTTATGCCGTTCTTTTTCACAAAAGTTTTTCCTGCCAACATGACGGAGTTAACAAACTAAGTCACATGACGTCCAGAGCTCTAAATGAACTCCACTTATATAGGTTATTTATATACGATCTGCCTCTTCATATCAGACAGGCCTCCTCTCTATCGGTTTTTAAACCCCTTCTTAAAACCCATTTTTTCTCCTTGGCTTTTAAAAACATGTGAGATATTTGTAGGTATATATATATATATATATATGTGTGTGTGTGTGTGTGTGTGTGTGTGTGTGTGTGTGTGTGTGTGTATGTATGTATGTATATATATATATATATATATTTTATTTCCTTTATTTATTTATTTATTTATTTTTTGTTTTAACTTGTATTTATTTGATTTTATTGGATTTTATGGTTTTATTGTTTCTTACTGGTTTTATTAATTTCTTTTTACTGTGCTTTCAGTCTTCTGTACAGCACTTTGGTCCACTGTGGTTGTTTTAAAGTGCTTTATAAATAAAGTTGGATTGGATTGGATATAGCGCTTTTCCATGGTGCTCAAAACGCTTTACATTAGCCTCACATTCACCCATTCATACACACACTCATACACCAGTAGGTTTCTAAGGCTCTGTCAGTCCTACTGGGAAGTTAGGGTTCAATGTCTTGCCCAAGGACACTTCGACATGTGGACAACCAGAACGGGGACACAAACCGCCAACCTCTTGGTCATTAGCTGACCCACTCTACCAACTAACCCACAGCTGGCCGCAGCTCTACTGAGGGTGTGTGTGTAAAATAAAGTCAGTGTGTCCGAAAGCTCTGGACAGTGTAACCAGACGGTAACTGAAACTTCTTGTATACGTGATGCCCACCAATGGTTCAGTTACTTCTAATTTTGCAAAATATTATCCTCTATGTGTATGATAAATTGTTTAAAGGCTATGTGTTATGAGGTGTAGTGGAAAAGGACCCAAATGCGGATGCCAACAGCTTCACACAGGCTCTTTATTCTGAGCTTAAACGGGAAAAGTCACTCAAAAATTCACACACAAATAGTCGAGTATCCCAAACGGGTGCACCGATCCAGTGGGTACCATTTGGAAGGAGCAGGGAGCTCTGTAGAGGTTAACGTGTGGTGTGAACTGACAAAGGAGACAGGAAAGGAAAGGACTTAAATAGGGAGAAGTGAAGAGGACAGGTGTGCGAGGACCAGGTGAAATAATTAAGGTGAAAAGTGACAGGGTGCAGAATGGAAAGACAGAGTGAAGGGAAAAAGAGACAGCGAGTAGGGATATGACACTATGCTATAGAAACATCAAACTTGATGGACAAGGACTTATTTTTCATTATTCTGCATAATTTAAAATCCATAAAAACAAAACATCCCACTCTTGATATATTAAAGTTTGAGTGTATTTTATTCTGAAAGTTGTGACAGGAAGTCACTCTTGATTTCGGACATGACAGAGCGGGAAGCTTAATGGAAAGTGTCAATTCTTTCAATTATTTTTTTCCGCCAAGCAGTGTTGTACCTGAACGCGTTCATTGAACGATCGTTCACGAACTATATCATATTTGTAACGAACGTGAACGACTCATTCACTTTTGCCAAATGAACGGGAAGTTGTGAACGCAGTTATTCTGGCATTTATTGAACTGCGCTCTTATGTAGTTCACATTTCGTTCTTATCACGTTGTAATTATTGAGTCCTATAAGGTATAAAATGGTATCAAAACACAGCATTATCATAGATGAGAGAGAGAGAGAGGGGGGGGGTTGCAGAGAGTTTTTGGGAGCGGAGAAAAAGAGTTAAATGTACAGAGTGTGACCGGCGACCGGAGCAGGTCTTCCGTTCTTGGAAATAAACATTGAAAATGAAGCTCACTGAAACTGCTCCTTGTGTTCTAAGAACCTGCAAAGGGAAGTTAACCCTGGGGTAAGGTACTTACTTCCTTATTACTGGAGGGGCGGCATTTTCCCTGATTTTTTCACTACAGGATAACGTCAGAAACGGTTAATAATAAGTTTACAATAATAAAACAAAAAAAAACGAAAAAGTTCATTTTGGGATCCATGAACTTCTAGTTCACAATTTGGAAGAATGAACGATGAACTGAACTAATTCACTAATTCATATTGAGTAACTTGAACTGAACCTTGAACTAGTTCCTAATTAAGGTGAACTTTCCCAACACTGCCGCCAAGCTTGGAAATCTGGAAGGGCTGAAGTTGATTATAGGACTTTTGGACTTTTATTTTTTCATCCATGTGCAATGACTAATATTGAGGAAATGCGTGGCTTCATTGTTTTATGGGTTTATACTTGACGCAAGTAACACAAACAACGTGCAAATTCTATTGCTACTTTTACATCGACGGCACAGCACAAACAGTGGTGGTATGTTCACCCTTTGAACTTCTCCAGAGACCTGGATGGATAGCTTTTTTCTCTGGTGTGCCCAATGCGAGGCATAGATGAGGAGAGACATTTTTATTACTGTGCAATTGCGATGTACTGTCATACAAATGATGATATTGTCTAATCACTTCCCACAGCTTCTCTTCTTATCCAGCCATTTTTGGAATACTTCTTCTATGAATATCACAAATACATGTAAAAATTTACAATATTTGCAGTATCACCCCCTCCGACAACGCAATGTATTGTGCGGATCGGTGTGGCGCATATAAAAAGTTGAGAGGTCATGTTTTCCTACGCATCACCGCATAATGGCGGCCAATGCGTAGCTATGCGTCACCTTGCAGACGCATATGCATAGCATTGTGTCGACTATGTTTGAGCCTTTAGAGTCACTCCAGACAGTTATTGATCATTTTACAAGAAAGTTGATTTCAAGATGGAATTATTTTTCCACTGACAACTCGAAGTGGTGCTCCTGGTCGGCCAAGGTGCCTGACACCCAGTATTTCACCTGTTCTTTTGGCTCCCTAAAAATAACAATGACGTCAACAAATGTATTTTAATTAGACAACAAGTACTTGTTGTTAACCAAGAAAGTTAATTTAGTAGCCTTTGTGTCCATTTAGCTTAACATTTGATATTATTAGTTATTTCATATGTATATTTGTGCATGTCTTTCTAACCTGAAGCTGCCTTGATGAAAAATGGTGTCTGCTACAAACAATGTTATCATTACTGCCCAAATGAAAAAAATAACAAAAACTCTTTAATGTTGGCAATAATAGTATTGTAGAGGTCATCATCATCACCATGACCAAAGTCAAGAGTGTGAAACCAATGCTCAAGTAGATACTGTGACTTCCTGTCATAGCTTTCAGAATAATAATTCACTCAATCATTGTAAAACTTGAATTTATCAAGAGTGAAGTGGTTTGTTTTTATTGATTTTAAATGTACTCAAAATAATGAACAATAAGTCGAGTCCGTCGAGTATGAAGTTTGTATAGCATACCCTATAAACAATTTATAAAATAAACAGTGTAGACACTGATTAGTGAAGTTGTCTCTGCGTCATTGAGTTATCAATATGTGACCTGTCATTTAAAAAAAAAAATAGATTTGGCATTACAGTGAACAGAGCGGTCAGTTAAATGCCAAATGTAGCAGCAAGATTATTAACAGGATCAAATAGAAGAGAACACATCACCCCTGTGCTCCAAACCCTTCATTGGCTACCAGTTGAGTCTAGAATTAAATTTAAAATCCTCCTCCTTACATATAAAACCATTAATGGTATGGGCCCCTCTTATCTTAAAGATGATCTGGTTCCGTACCAACCCAATAGAACCCTTCGTTCTCAGAATGCAGGTTTATTGAAAGTTCCTAGGGTTTCTAAAAGTACAGTAGGAGCTAGAGCCTTTAGTTATCAGGCCCCTGTCTTATGGAATCAGCTTCCCTTTAATATTAAAAACGCCGAGACAGTCTCTACATTTAAAATTAGGCTTAAAACATTCCTGTTTGAGAAAGCCTATGGTCAGGTTAGTTAAAAATTATGTGACTCATATATCATGTATACATGATGTATGAGTCACAGTTCAGTCTAGGCTGCCCTAGGAGTTAGAATGCTGGGGGAAGTACAGACACTGAGTTCTTTCTTCTCTTTCTCTTCCTCACATCTGTTTCTGTAATTTTTATAACATATCTTTCTTACCAAGTCTGTTCATGACTAGTCACCTGGTGTCCCCTTTCCCCCCTCCCCCCCTGGGGGGAGTGGTGGCTCTCCTGACAGTGCCTGCACGGGAGCCATGGACGACAGGATCTGCAGTATCTCGCCTGTGCTGACCTGTGACCCCGGACCACCGCCCCTGCCTGTCTGGACCAGCCCCCCTTCCTGCATTTATACATGGACGTTCATCTATAGCCTGTCTGTCCATGGGAGTGGATCTCTCCTTCAATGTGGTTCTCCTCAAGATTTCTTCTTTTTCCCACTGGGTTTTGAAGTTTTTTCTTGCCGAGAAGGAGGGTCTATGGACAGGGGATGCCTGGGACTTTTCATGTATTTCTGTAGTTGATTATGTTTTTGTAAAGCCCTCTGAGACGACTTTGTTGTGATTTAGGGCTTTATAAATAAAATTGAATTGAAATTGAATTAAATTCAGTCCACAACACAATGATGTCATTCTGCTACACTATACCGTGGTCGGTCGTAGAGGTTGAGACAGTTCTGTCTTTGGTGTTAATATTGTTATTACTATTTTACACATTAGTTCATTATTTTTGAGAGCTGCTCTGAGGCCAGACACTATGGCTGAGGTGATAACACCAAGGTTGGAATAATATTTTGACGATTGTACTTGTGACCATTATATTGTTTTGAAAACAGACACAGACACAAACACACTTAAATTACATCCCTTAGGGGCCTGGGCTGAGGTTGACAGCCCTGTCAATAGGTGACATCCCAAGAGACAGATGACATTGCAAAGTTTAACCCATTTTTTCAGGATGGAGTCACCCAAGAAATTGTGATTGATTCAGACCCAAATTTAAGGCTTTTGTGCGCCTGAGCCCTGTGAGGTTCTGGTCCACAGACACGAGTGCTGGCTTTTGTATTTTCCTTGTGATCTGAATAAATTATTAAACTGAGACCAACTGTTACAGGTGGATGATATAAAAAATCGGTGTGATTTTTTTTTTAATATCATCTGGATGGCACCTCACAGTGACATCCAGGTACGATAGTATCTGTAACGGAAACACTCTGAAGGAATAGTACATGGTCCCTGAGCTGACTGTAGTAGAGATGATATCATGTAATGAAAATGTGGCTACACACACAAACAGAAACACACACATTCATATACAAACATGTACACGCCCATATACACACATAATTAAAGACACACACACACACTGCATACACAACTACACACACATAACTGCACAAAAAAACAGTACACAACAAGTATTCAGAGAATACCTAATGTCGCCCCTATTTTGTGCTAATCTCAAGTTTCTATGACAACCTGTTCTTGAATTAGAGCCAATAATGTGATTTTGGCTTTTTTTTGGCTAAATACCACCTTGACCTTTGACCTTTTGCAATATCGATAATTTCATTATATGTATATATGCGTTAGTGTGTGTAATATTATGATAACATATCCAGTATTGGATATGTTATCACACACACACACATCTGGCACAGGGCCCCCATGAAGTTAGACCCGACCCTGCAACCACAGTCCAATAGTCCAATCAGGATACAGCACAGAAAAACTACAACAAGAGAAAAAAAACACAGGAAGTCAGTGTGCAGAGGATTCTCACTTTCAGATGCAGTTTTAGCACCATCTAGTGCAGATTTACTGACAAAACAAAAGTGATTTAACTCAGTGGTTTTTCAAGTGTGGGACAGTGAACCTCCCATAAAATAACCCAAAAGCTTGTGCCCCATCCACACCTTTATCTGAATTCTTTTTAGTTTTATTATTTTCTAAACATATTTTTTAAACATTTGAACCATATTTATCTTCATCTCTATATCTGCTTAAATAGATTTGAAAGACATTGTAAGATCTGTATATGTATATCACATGTACTGTAGTTAGTTAACCACATGTACTGTAGTTAGTTAACCACATGTACTGTAGTTAGTTAACCACATCTACTGTAGTTAGTTAACCACATCTACTGTAGTTAGTTAACCACATGTACTGTAGTTGGTTAACCACATCTACTGTAGTTAGTTAACCACATCTACTGTAGTTAGTTAACCTCATCTACTATAGTTAGTTAACCTCATGTACTGTAGTTACTTAACCACATCTACTGTAATTAGTTAACCTCATCTAATGTAGTTAGTTAACCACATGTAACTGTAGTTAACCTCGTGTACTGTAGTTGACAATGGACAAAGTTATTTTTACTCATGTTTTACTTAATTATTTTCCACAGATTTCAACATTATTTGTTATTTTGTAAAAAAATTAAAAAAATTAAAAAAAATGTTTTGGTAGATTATGCTGGTTATTTACTTTATTTGTAACATTTATTTTTATTTTAATTTATTTTATTATCTTATTTCATTTTGTTCCATTTGTGCCTGAGCACTTTTTATTTTCTTCATTTATTTTTGATTTTTGTTTGTATTTTATTTTTTATTCCCTTTTTGATTGTGGAACTGTCTCAGGAGTGAAATGGTTAACACCTGTTGACCCACTGATTTTATCAATACAAGTAAATAATAATAATAATTGGTGTCAAATACAGTTCTGCATCTTGTCGTGGTCATCAGATATGACCATATTTGTACATTCATAGGCTCTTACCATGGAAACACCATCATCTTCTACCACATTGATTCACCAGTAAAATCAATGGAGTTAGATCAATGACAGTGGATGGAAACACTGAGTATATATATATATATATAATATATATATTCAAGATTTTTCTTTTTATTTATTCAACTATTTTGGTTTAGTTCCAAACTTTTTTTTCTTTGCTTAAGGAATCAAAACATTGCCAACGAAACAAGTGAAAATTATCTTGATTTATAAATAACATAAAAACAACAAGGCAGTCCGAGAAAGCAGACCTCCACCAAGGCTTGATATGATTTCATATGTCAAAACATGATGTGAATGAGCCATAGGTGTTGACCCATCTGATGTCTGAAGGTGAGACGATGTGAATGCAAAGAACCGCCAGATTCTATCTTGTCTGAATCCTGAGATATTACCACTGATGTGTTTTAGCTGTTGACCTTTAGTGCCACCTTGACCTTTGACCTATATTGGTCAGAATCTAATGGGTTCATTATCTATCACTCTTGAAACTTTCATCAAAATCTGTTCAGAACCTTTTGCGTAATCCTGCTGACAGACAGACAAACAGAACTAAATGTAATACCTCATTGGTGGAGGTAACAACAGGATAAATGAATTAATCTTTAATTCAAACTGTAGAACATTGTTCTGTGGAAAAGTTTGTATATATTCAGTTTTAATGTGACAGAATATGATGAACAGCAGTTCAATACAATGAAAAAAGCCTAAATATCTTTTTTTTTAAAAATCAGAATTTAACCAACCTAGTACATGCTTTTAAAATATATTAAATATATTCTATGTTTGAGTGTCACATCAACCAGTTCTTGTTCATGATTGTTTGTTTTTTCACAGATATTTTATTTCTTTGGTTCATAAACTGTTAAAGTTAAATCACATAGTAAAAACAAATTATCTCAGAATAAAGTCTGTTATTTTCTTAAAAGTCTGACTTTTCAAATGGAAACAGTTAATTTAGTGGCATTTATGTAAACATATGCCAAAGAAAATAGGACCATGACAATTGGGTTCTGTTTCTGAACCCCTCCCCCCCCCCCATTAGTCCTGTGGTCTGTAGCAGTAGACTCCATGCTTGTGTTGAGGGGGTGGAAATCCAAAGCTGCGCACCCCCGGCTCCACCCCCCCACAGTTGGAGCGTGGCCTGCTGATGGGGTAGCGGACACTGCCATCATCCATCCAGCCAGCGTCGCAGTGGTCCAGGTGCTGGAACTTCCAGGCGGCGTACAGCTGACCCACTTTGGCAATGGTCGCTCCATCCTCCACACACGTTCGTCGAGCCTCCGTCAGGTTCAGCTGATGAGAAGGTTGGAGGAAGTAGACTCTGCCTTTAAGTGAAACACATGTGGAATTTAATGCATGTGCCTGGTGTGACAATTAAGGTACAAATGTGACAGAATTATTTCCATAAACAGTTACAGGAATATTATGTTTTTGGTTTGACGGCCGTCAGATTTATGCTAATACCATGACTTCAACAACACTGGGTTTAGAAATTAATGACCCATCCAGCATGCCCTACAAGTGTCACATTTAGGCTGTATATAAGAGTCTACAAGGGCCCCAGAAGGGTCACATTTAGGCTGTATATAAGGGTCCATGAGGGCCTCAGAAGGGTCACATTTAGGCTACATATAAGGGTCTACGAGGGCCTCAGAAGGGTCACATTTGGGATTAACCTGGTGGTGCAGATGAGAAGCAGAAGACATCGTAGCGGTGTATGTGCTGGTGTCTCCTCCCGTAACTGCGGACCCCAGGGCCCAGGCGGTGTCCACCACAGGGCTGTCTGGGTTGGGTGATTGGGTACTGGACTGTCCCGTCGGCCAACCAGCCGGCGTTGCACCAGTTCAGACCTTCCTTCCACGACTGGAAGAGCTGTGTGAAGGTGGCCAGGGTTGCATCCTGCTCCTCACAGGCCTGCTGAGCTCCCACAAAGCTCAGCTGGTATCGGCCTCGAGGATGCTGGTACGGGAACACCACACCTGTGGGGGTTCAACAACAACTGTCTTGAACATGGGCTTACAGTGTAACCTGACCTGAAAGCTTCTTTATGACACACCACACCTCCTGTGACTTCCCCTGCACTCTATAAATGGACTCAGCTGCACAGGGAACAGCTGATTCACTCTGATTTGAATGAGATGCAATCAGCCTCAAGATAGTCTCTTTTCTCAGAGAACCAGGGTTCTCCTGTAACCCCATATCCTTTTTTGTATGAGAATATTCTCCATTATCTATAGAATTTATGTTCTGTAAGACACACTGCTTCAATAGTTACCCATTGAGGTAGTTCTGAAGGAAATGTCCCCACCCTGAGTGCACAAAATTGTGTACAAAAACAACCATATACAAACATACACATGTAAGGACACAATACCACAAGACGCTATGTGCCAGCACTGTGCTGGGCCACCGACTAGCATCTCGACAGGCCAAGGGTCACACTGTAGCAATGTTCATGTTCACATGGTTCCCAGCACACACTCCCCAAAGGAGGTACTCATGGTCATGTTCAAACTATAGAATCTGGTAAATGTGTTGGATATGGACCATGTGACAGCAGCGCACACTTATGACAAGGCAGCACCATCCCACAAGGTCCAGGAAGTGGATATGCCTCATGTGAAGTGCGCTTACACTCCCTCCAGCACTGGCTTACCCATCTCACTGTATGCTGGATGGATAGCCTCAACCACCCAGTGGCTTAAACTGCTTGGTAGACTATAAGTCTACAGTAGAGTGTGCTGTAGGTCTATACAAAATGTCCAGTCTCACTCCTGCCCACTCCCACGAAGAGCTGTGATTTTCAGTCCCACTTCTGCCCGCAGCATTCAGATGTGTATTGAAATGTGGCGTATGGAAGACCGCTTGCCCGGTATCGCTCAGTGGCCTGCATCCTTCTGATCCCAGCTCAGCTCAGCTCATGGATGGTGTGATGCCGGTAACAGCCCAGTCATGCTGGGGTATGGTCTTCTTGGAGTCGGGTTGTTTAGGAATGCAGCAGCGAGTGGTAAACTAAGGCTACATACCAGCGGAACACCGATAGTCAACAAGTAGCCTACCTTAAGGGAGTCTGTCGAAGTCCGTCTGGGGGATTTAACCTTGGCTGGTCGCAGGGTCAACCACTCGGGGCAGGGAGGATCCCCTCACGGGACCTCCCCACAATCTCACATATATATGATAGTCAAAATGAGTAATTTCTAGCTTTTATTTTAAACATGTTTTTATTTTGCGGGACTGCAGCTTGTCAGTGCTCCCACAATGTGCACTTCCCCCTCCCACCCACAGTGAACTTTTAAAATTTGTCCTGTGCCACATTGCTTTGCTTTGGGTCCTGTGGGACTCCTGTGAGAGTGCAAACAGGGTGCCCCATAGGTCTACAGTAGTGTGTCCTGTAGGGGTGTAAAGATAAACTGATTTGATCTGTGGCGTATGAGATCAAACTGAATTGGTCCAATGCACTGGATTTACGGCTGTGAATCGGTTTCCTGAGGCCCAGCCACTGATCTGTAATTCTGTTCTTTGTATCTGTGGCCAGGTGGCTTAACAATGTCATACCATTTATTTTAAAGAAACAGGTTAAAACTATCAAGAGCTTCCATCCATAGGTTTTATCTGTTGATTTTAGGAGGTACGGGTAGAGGTAAAGTTAAGGGAAATGCAGATGGATAGCGGACACGTAACTGACAAAATAAAAGCAGATTCATGGATGAAACCATGAATCCATGGTTGATCCACACAGCCGAAGCTTTTTATTTTGAAGGAGATGTAACCATTCCCTGCGAACACGTACCACCAAATGTCAATGAACAACACCGTGTTTTAAACAAAAATAAAGCCCTTAAAAGTGAATTCACAGGTAGATAAAGTGGTCGAGTGTCGTGGTGTGTAGTTTGTGTGTAGTTTGTGTACCTGTCAGCTCCAGTTGTACCTCACAGTTCTTGTCATCTAATCCATCCACCACTTCACAGCGATAACGCCCAGTGTCGTTTAACTGAAGCCCCGTCAAAATAAGAGCAGCATCACCTGTAGAGTCCTGTCGAAGATGCACACGACCTCTGACACAAACACACACACACACACACACACACACACACACACACACACACACAGGGAACACAAACCATCAGAGCAATGTTCTTCTAGGTTTTTCTTGTTCATATTAGCTGTTTTTTCTAATTAATATTTGCAGTTTTTGTAAATATTATCTGCTTTTGTTAATATTTGCATGTTTAGTTAACATTTGCTGCTTTTGTTTATATTTGCTGTTTTTTGTGAGTTAATATTTGTTATTTTTTTAGTTAATGTTTGCTGTTTCATACTTTATATTTGCACAAGAAAAACCTATGTATAAAAACATTTCAGAACATTTAATTGGACAGTCTTCGAGTGCATATAATCCTAATGAGCTGTGTGCTATCTCACACATTTTCATCCTCATTTCATCAAACTCATCCTTTAAACCACCTGAAGTCTCCAAAACTTCGGCTGCGGTTTCCAATGGCAACCAAAACGTCAGCCTCGGCCCCTCCAGCTGCTGCCGTCCACCACCATTTGACCCGCACTTCTCTGGATGAACTCAGTTCAGGTTCAAACCAAAATCTGCATGGAAGTGTTGCGTTACCCCCACTGGAGGAAAAAACTGTAGTGTGGGTGGAGTCCACATGGAGCCCCACACCAGCACCTGCAGAGACCATACAAGACAGGAAAAAGTAGAGCTTTCAAATTAAAAGCATCCATCATCATGATTAATCTGATTAAATATTTTAACACAATTCAATGGAACAGTTGTTTAGAGTTGTTTTGTCAAAACAGACGATGGAGACAGCTGTGGCACAAACAGACACTTATGGGAAATCCCACCCGGTGACACTGATTGACTCCTTTCATTTTTCAGAAGGCCTGAACTACACAATACTCAGATGGTTGTGTGAGCCTAGTACGTAGTTTGGCGAAAACCCAGCCAGATAATGTGAGTCGGGTTAGCATCACACCAGACTGGACTCAATTAATCAAGTGATTTGTCGATTGGTCAAACTGTGTACTCTTGGTTGGTTGGAACAAAAACCTGCAGCAACACCGGCCCTTTGTGGAATAGTTAGGACATGCCTGACCTAGAGACTTCAAAATTTGTCCTTCAAGGTTCTGACATCAATGCACATCAACAGTGAGAGCAAAAAGAAACTCTATGCTAAACTGAGTGTAGAGGAATCCCACACATACAGATCACACCTTTATTGTTTCCTGTTTGACTGAGGTGGTGTCGGAACAAAGGATTTGGGTTTGAAAGGACCAACTGAAGCTTCATCAGCAGAAGAACCTGAAGGAAACCAGGCATCATCATCATCAGCATCATCATCTTCTGGATCCTGTAGGTCTGGGAACCTGTTGAGGAACATACCAGGACTAATGAAAGGCGCTGAGGAAGGAAAAAACTACAGCACTGATTAAAACTAAAGAAAAAACAACTGCACTATTAAAGAAAAACACCCAAAAAATACTGATTTACAGTAGATACACTAATACACAAATTTACTAATGAAAAACTACTGCACTGATTAGGAGCTAGAATGCTGGGGGAAGTACAGACACTGAGTTCTTCCTTCTCTTTCTCTCTCTTTCTCTCTCTCTTTTTGTCATTTTTATAATCTATCTTGACATATCAAGTCTGTTCATAGCTAGTAGTGATGCGCGGTTAGGGGGTTTTACAGAAACCCGCCCCGCCCAAACCCAAGACGTGGCTTGGCCCGCCCCGCCCAACCCGCATGATGTCACGTATCGATAAACCCAACCCGCCCGCTATCAACCCGCGAGCTTAAATTTGGCTCTAAACTCACATAGTACATTCGCAGCATCTTTACCTTGCGCTTCTAATGTTAAAAGTCATGAAGCATAATTTTTGCCTCCTTTCTAACGTCTCAATATGCACTCCGGCACATAAAATAGACTCCACCCACATCATCACTCTATAAAGCCAACACATAGAACACATTCAAAGTAGACTAGCGGGGCTCCTTTCCGTTTCATTACACAGCTGTGGAGACTGCTCCATGCATGCACACACAGTCTCTCTCATCTTCCTCTCTATCCTCCCTCATCGGTCTTAACATGGTCTGTAAAGATATGAAGGCAACCCTTTCCTGTTGATGGCAATGGAAAGGATGTGAAAATAATGTGGCTGTTACCAATTCATTCTGACTGGAGCGTGCCGCCTCTCGTGGAATGAAACTGCCGATGTCAATTGAGTTGTCTTCCATCATCATATTTTTTATATGTCGTGGATTATTCTTAATGAGGTTATTTTAAGTTGAAATATTGTATACCTTCAGTCTATCCATATTGTGCCATTTTTGGGAATGTCGTATGAAAAAATGCGGGTATTGATCGTCCCTGACCCGCCCCACCCGCATCCGCAATATATATTAAATACTGCGACCCAACCCGCCCGACTCGCGGGTCACCCGCGGATATCCACGGGCCAGCGGGTAGCCCGCGCATCACTAATAGCTAGTCACCTGGTGTCGTCCCCCCGGGTGTGTGTGTGTGTGTGTGTGTGTGTGTGTGGGGGGGGGGGGGGTCGTATGTGCAGGAAAAAAAGACAACATCAGTAATATTCAGTGGATATTCCTTGAACTTCCCTATGGAAAATGGGTAGACCAGTGGCTTGCAGAACTTGGTCTTAATGTATCAGTTGTTCCAGAAAAATCCTCTGGCATATGTCTGAAATGCCTTTACTTGGTAGAGAGACAACAGAGTACTCTGGACACTATAAAAGAATGGCAAAAAGCTGAGGAGGAACCCAGGCCCCAACAGACCATGGACACATCAGCTGTGGCACAGACAGCCACAGTCATGGGAAGTCCCACCCGGTGACACTGATTGGCTCCTTCATTTTTCAGAAAGCCTGAATTGCACGATACTCAGATAGTTGGATGAGCCTAGTGAAACGCAGCCAGATGACATGAGTCAGGTTAGTAAATACACTACCCATCCAAAAACAAAGTCCCAGATGCAATATTTGACTGCACCACCTTTGGTTTTGATTACAGGAGACATTTACTTTGAGTTTTTTGCCACATAATGCTTATGTAATGTCACAATGAAGCTTGTTGCATTTTTTTCCATCCATATTTGCATCCATTTTTCATTATTGACGATGATGACCTTTTGAAGGCAAATTTTTGTTTCATGGTTCCTGAAAAATTCTGTCACAAGCCTGGTGACCCTGATCAACCCTGGTGGTGTCCAATCTGTTAAACATTACAGACATGAGAGGACACTTACTGCATCAGTTATATGGAATAACTAGTTCCATCTGAAACATTATTAACCACTGAAGTATTTACCCATAGCTTAGTTACATTGAGTGTCAGCCTCCTACAGAGGTGGTAAAAGTACTGGCATTCTATACTTAAGCAGAACTGCAGCAACTTGTGTGGACAAAAAAATACTCTGGTAAAAGTAGAAGTACTGGTTCAACGTCTTTACTGAAGTCAAATTAAAAAAAAAAAAAAAAAAGTACAAATAAGTATCCAAAAATGAAGCCCTTAAAAGTGAATTACTGTGTAGAGAATGTGTTTGCTTGGGCCACAGCACTGAGTTTTGTGGGTATGAACAGGAAATTTGGGGAGAAAAAATGGAGGCGAAAAGTCACAATTGAGATAAAAAGTCATCATTATGAGATAAAAAAAATCATAAATATGAGATAAGAAATGCATACTTATGAGAAAAAGAGCTTAAATTATGAGATAAAATGGTAAAATGTATATAAAATGTGGTAATTATGATATAGAAAGTCACAATTTCACTCCAAATTTCCCTCTGTTAGTATTTTAGCATTCTGTCTAGTTTGAAAGAGTAAGAAGAATATTCTGAGAAGGTAAGGAGTATAAAGTACAGGTATTTATGCAAAAATGTAGGGAGTAAAAGGAAAAAGTTGTCAGAAAAATAAATACTCAAGTACAGACACCTAAAAAAAAATCTATGTAAGTACTTTTACTTAGTTATTTCCCACCTCTGGTCTTCTGTAATAAAAACCAAAGGTAGTGCAGTAAAATATTGCAAGTGCAACTTTTTTTTGGACGGACAGTATAATTGTATCATCTGCATAAAAATGCAAATTAGCATCTGGCTCATGCACAGCCAGGTCATTAATATGAATAATAAATAAGAGGGGACCTAATACAGATCTCTGATTACAGTGTGTCAGTGTATAATATTATATGTTGTACATCCACTGTCATATATAGCTTAGTGTTAATGCTGTTAAACCCACCTGTGACAAATGTAGCCCCACACCCACATCCACACCTGAACCAGTTGTTTGCAATAAAACGCAATAAAAGCCTCAATAAAACTGCAATAAAGTCTCAATAAAAACTCAATAAAACCTCAATAAAAACTCAATAAATCCTCAGTCTAATAAATGTAAGCTGTGAACTCTGGTTTTTGTTTTTCACTTACCAGAATATCTTGCTGCTGTTTCTTGTTTTCTTTTGTTTTAATCCACTCCTCAAGGATTTGGTTCCTGAAGGTGAAGATTTCCACACAAACTCTGTGAATGTGGAAAAAAGATGAACTGGATGAAAAAAGTCAGATTTAATGTTCAGATCTTGGATAAAACAGGAGCATGAAAGGGTTTGGATTTTTTTTTTATCAGAAATTTGTTTTGAATCAGATTTTTGTTTTACTCAGATTATTATTACATACTACATATATAATTCTTTTTTTGATTTTTGATTTTTTTGGCACAGATGTGAGTGCGTCAGGATGAGCGTGACAGAGCTGAACCAGTGTGAACACACAGAGCAGCTCCAGTGGATCTAGCAGGATTTAAAGCCCTCCCCTACACTGTAAAAAAACTAACCTGTGGATTTTTCTCATTTCTAGGCCAAACTACTGATCACAGGCAGGACAGTGGTGCAGTGGTTAGCAGTGGTGTCTCATAACAAGAAGGTTCCTGATTCAATTTCAACATGTGTGGAGTTTACATGTTCTTCCCGTGTTTGCATGGGGGAACTCCAGTTTCCTCCCACCATCCAAACACATGCACTGATAGGTTAATTGGTTAATCTAAATCAGACATGTCCAAACCATTCCCAAAGGCCCGGTGTGGCTGCAGGTCTTTGTTCCAACCAAGCAGCAGCACACCAGACTGGACTCAATTAATGAACTGATCTCAGTCTTCGGAGAGTTGATTGGTCAAACTGTTTACTCTTGGTTGGTTGGAACAAAAACCTGCAGCCACACCGGCCCTTTGTGGAATAGTTTGGACATGCCTGATCTAAATTGTCCATAGGTGTGAATGTGAGAGCGATTGTTAATCTATATATGTTCAGCCCTGAGATGAACTGGCGACTCATGCAGGGTGTACCCCATTGTACGCCCATTGTAGCTGGATTAGACTCCCAGTGACCCCCGTGACCCTACTGAGGATAGAGAGGGTTCAGGTGACAAAAGGAAACATCTGATCACACTTAAAATGAGACAGAATCACCTAAAGTTGTTGGATTTCAAGATTCACAAGGTTTTTTACATTTACATTGTGTGTAATGTGGGTTTTTCTACTAAATTACGAATGTGATAGATTATTTTATTTATGATGATAGATGATTGTAGACATTGTAAACATGAAGGTAAATCCGGTGTTGTTTTGCACATACACATATTCATTATTCTTTTATATTTTCTCTATTTGCTACTAAATTAAATACCATATGTGTGTTTTTTTTTGTTATTTTACTGCCGATCTACCTAATGACTTAACCCTTAACCCTAATTATTAAACTTTCTCTTAGTGAGTTAGAGATTGTCTGAGTAGAATTGACAATTCAACACAGATTCAATACAGATTCTAGTAATTCTAGAAATTCTAGTAGAGATGATCTACGAGCAGAATTGGCACTCTTTTCCCAGTAGAGATTGGGATTGGCATCTCTACTAGGAGAATTGGCAACTACTGTGATGGCGCAATTCATTATATATATATATATATATATATATATATATATATATATATATATATATATATATGTGTGTGTGTGTGTGTGTGTGTGTGTGTGTGTGTGTGTGTATAGATAGATAGATAGATAGATAGATAGATAGATAGATAGATAGATAGATAGATAGATAGATAGATAGATAGATAGATAGATATATCATTATGTAGAACTGCAGTAAAATAAGCAAAAAAAGCCACATATATTGTAGTTAATTTAATTGCATAGCAGATAGAGGAAATATAGAGGAATAATGAATATATGTTTGGAGGGTGTTCTAATATTTTTTTCCCATGACAATATGATGCCACATTAGAAAGATCACATTGTCTGGACTCTCTAAAGCAGCTGTAAAACAGCTGCAGTAAATTCAGAATGAAGCTGCTCAGGTCCTAGCCAGAACCAGGAAGTATGACCACATTAGTCTTGTTCTCAGGTCTGTGCACTGACTTCCTGTCACTCAGAAAATAGACTTTAAAACTGCTCTGCTTGTGTATTAGTCTGTCCATGGTCTAGTACCAAAATACATCTGACATAACCTGACTTTTGTCACCTGGCTGTTTTACGCTATGCTCACACAACCATCTGAGTAGCGTGGGATCAAATCTACTTCAAAACAAAAGATTGGGACTCACAGGTTGGGACTACCCGGTGGTGTTGTGGCTGGTGTGATATAAAGCAGAAGTGACAGCAGTGTAGTCTTTTCAGATACACAAAAATGGCAGCGTGCATTAGGTATCCGAGGGTCCATATAGACTCGGCTATTTCCACTGTTTTGTCGACTCTACCACATGTTCATTCCTTAAAAGATGAACAGAGGATGACTTTGGAAGCGTTTGTTAATGGAAATGATGTTTTCGCTCTTCTTCTGACCGGGTTTGGCAAGAGTTTGATCTATCACATGGCTCCACTGGTCGATAAAGAAATAGTACCAGTGCAGAAGCTCATGGTTATTGTGGTACCCCCTCTGGTTGTGTTGGTAGAGGACCAAGTCAAAGAGGCTGGTAAACTTGTGCTGACAGTAATGGAACTGGGAGGAAGAAATGACAACCACATCTGCAACGTATGTTGACAGCTGGTGTTTGTTAGCCCCAAATCATGGCAAAAGGATAAATGGAGAACCATGCTTTCCTATGACGTTTACCAGAAGTAGTAGACAAGGTTATTAATAAACATCACGTATAAATGTGTTAGGACCCAAGGGGGCGTGTTTGTTTTGTTTTGCTGTCTGTCATGTTTCTTCCACGTCTCACAGCTGATTGTCATCCAGGAGATGCGGCGCAGCTGCATCTGGTTGAGCTTCCTACTTAAGCTCACTCACTACCTGCATCCGACGCCAGATTATTACGACACCTCGGTGTAATGATCCAGCCCTTCGAGTTTCTTGTTGTTTCAAGTCCCCAATCCTCCCGTGTTAACTCCGGTTCTTCTTTTTGTTTCAGTTTCTCCCTGAGAGTCCCGAGCCTTCCGACTCCCGTTTCCAGCTGTTGCTGCGATTTTGAGTTTCGTTTTAGTTACGATCTCAGTCTCCGCCTCCAGTCTTTTGCTGTGAGTGATTTTTGTTTTCTCCTCCAGTCTTTTGCTGTGAGTGATTTTTGTTTTCTCCTCCAGTCTTTTGCTGTGAGTGATTTTTGTTTTCTCCTCCAGTCTTTTGCTGTGAGTGATTTTTGTTTTCTCCTCCAGTCTTTTGCTGTGAGTGATTTTTGTTTTCTCCTCCAGTCTTTTGCTGTGAGTGAATTTTATTTTCTCCTCCAGTCTTTTGCTGAGAGTGACTTTTGGTTTACTACTTTTCTCCGCCTGTCCAAGGATTCAGTGCTGACACCTTCTTGTTCTGTTTTTACACCGGCATTAGCCGAGGACACCTCAGTTCTCCTTTTTCCCCCTTTCCCCCCAAATAAGGGAAAATAAAAGATCTGATCAAACTCCGTTCTGTCTCTAGAGTCTCGTTCTGCGTTTGGGTCCGACCCCCCACAGTCGGAGGGCTTGACAGAATAATCTGGCCAACAAAATGGACCCAGCAGAACGAGATGCTTTGCGTAAGGCAGTTCGCAACCAGGAGGAACTGGCATCCCAGCACGGGGATGCTCTAAATGTGCTGGCAGCTGGCATGACGGAGCTAGGAGAAGCCATGGCCGAGATGCGGGCTCAGCTTAGTGCCATTAACTTTCACCTTTCCCCCATGACACCCCCAGCTGCGACCGCAGCAACCTCATCTCCAGCCACCGCAGCCACTACACCCTCCCCAGTGCAGCCTCAGCTGGTTTACAGCTCCGCTCGGGAACCCCACATGCCTACTCCCACCAGATATAATGGAGACCTGGGCCTCTGCGGCCAGTTTCTTCATCAATGTTCCCTGGTTTTCAGCCAGCAGCCACTCAGCTACGCTACTAGCGAAGCTAAGACAGCCTTCATTATGAGCCTGCTTTCCGGACAGGCTGCCGCTTGGGCTCTGGCGGTCTCTTCCCAGCGTCCTGAGCTACGGACCAATTATGACCATCTGGTGAGTGAGATGCTCCTTGTTTTTGATCACCCAGTTAGGGGCAGAGAGGCTGAGGCCAAGTTAATGTCACTACGACAAGGGGGCACACCAGTGGCGCAGTATGCCATTACCTTCCGCATTGTGGCTGCAGAATGTGGGTGGGAGGACAAGGCTCTCCGTGCCATTTTTAGAAAAAGCCTTAGTCCAGAACTGAAGGATGAACTAACGGTACGTGACGATCCAGCAACCTTAGAAGAGCTAATCCGGTTAGCTATCACATTGGACAACCGGATGAGAGAGAGGAGACGAGAGAGAGGTGAACAGAGGGGACTCCGACCAGTGCTCCGTCCTTCGTCCTTGGGGTTTTATGTTCCAGATTCGTCCCCGGCAGGTGACACACTCAAGCACACACACGCTGCGCCCCGCAGTCTAGAACGTGAGCTACAAGAGGAGCCCATGCAGCTAAGCAGCACTCGACTGACCCGGGAGGAGCGACAGTGGAGGATGAGCCGTGGGTTATGCCTTTACTGCGGTGGAGAGGGGCACCTTCGGGCGCAGTGTCCAGGGTTATACCCGCCTTCAAGAGAACGCCGGTCCTCAGGTCTTCAGGCTGGCAGCACAACTTCATCGACTAGCACTGCATCACGTAGCCGCTTTCCAGGTACCCTAATTCTTTCACACACCTCAGTGTCTGTATCTGTGTTGGTAGACAGTGGGGCAGATGAGAGTTTTATTGATAGGGCACTAGTAAGGAGCCACAACATCCCCACCATAGCCATAGCAACACCCAAGGGAGTGTCAGCCATAGATGGCAGCAACATAGAGATGGTTACACATAAGACTGAGCCACTACGTTTTCGGGTGTCAGGAAACCACTTTGAGCTACTAGAGTTTTATGTGATCAGCTCTCCAACCACACAGGTGGTGGTGGGTTTGCCATGGCTTAAGATTCATAACCCTCACATCGACTGGAATACTTCCACAGTGAGAAGCTGGAGCAGCTTCTGTCATGCTAACTGTCTTCGGTCTGCTACACCAGGTGTGCTAGTTTCTCCCCAGGTACAGCTGGAGATTATGGATCTAAGCCATGTTCCCCAGGAGTATCATGACTTGGCAGAGGTTTTCAGCAAGGACCGAGCACGGTCTCTCCCGCCTCACCGGCCTTATGACTGTGCCATAGACCTGCTTCCAGACGTCCCTCTGCCCAGCAGACGACTCTACCACCTGAGCCAACCAGAGAAGGAGGCAATGGAGACATACATCTCAGAGTCATTGGAGGCTGGGTTGATCCGACCGTCCTCATCGCCTGTCGGGGCTGGGTTTTTCTTTGTGGCAAAGAAAGACAAGTCTCTGCGTCCATGTATAGATTACACGGGGTTAAACAACATCACCGTCAAGAATAAATACCCGCTGCCCCTGATGGATTCAGCTTTTGAACTCCTCCATGGCTGCAAGGTGTTCACTAAGCTGGACCTGCGAAGCGCCTACCACTTGGTCCGGATCAGAGATGGAGACGAATGGAAGACAGCTTTTAACACTCCCCTCGGACACTTCGAGTATCTGGTGATGCCTTTTGGCCTGACAAACGCCCCTGCTGTTTTTCAATCATTAGTGAATGACGTCCTCCGGGATTTTTTAAACCATTTTGTCTTTGTGTACATTGATGACATTTTGATCTTTTCCCGTTCTCTCACAGAGCATGTGGAGCATGTCAGACAGGTTCTGCAGCGTCTACGGGAGAATCGGTTGTTTGTCAAAGCGGAGAAATGTGACTTCCATAAGGAGCGCACCACCTTCCTGGGGTTCGTGCTAGAGAAGGGACGGCTGAGCCCTGACCCGGAAAAGGTACGGGCGGTAGTCGAGTGGCCAGTTCCAGAAACCCGCAAACAGCTCCAGAGGTTTCTGGGGTTTGCAAATTTCTATCGCCGATTCATCCGGAACTTCAGTAAGGTGGCAACTCCTCTCACTCAGCTTACTTCCACGAAGGTTCCATTCACCTGGTCACAATCTGCTCAGTCTGCTTTTTCTAGGCTGAAAACACTGTTCACCAATGCTCCTGTACTTATTCACCCAGATCCCGAACTACAGTTTGTGGTGGAGGTTGATGCCTCAGATTCAGGGGTAGGGGCTGTTCTCTCCCAACGCCTTCCTGCAGATGGAAAACTGCACCCGTGCGCATTCCTCTCCCGGCGTCTCAGCCCAGCCGAGCAGAATTATGGTGTTGGAGACCGAGAGTTGCTGGCAGTCGTTCTGGCTCTCCAAGAATGGCGGCACTGGCTGGAGGGGTCCAAACATCCATTCATCGTGTGGACGGACCATAAAAACCTAGCCTACCTCCGGACTGCTCGAAGGCTTAATGCCAGACAGGCCCGCTGGGCGCTGTTCCTGGGACGCTTCAAGTTTACCCTCACCTACCGTCCGGGTTCCCGGAACCAGAAGCCAGACGCTCTCTCCCGTCAGTTCCAGGTTGAGGGGGAGGTCTCAGACAGGGGATTGGACGGCATCATTCCCTCTTCCTGCGTGGTTGGAGCCATAAGGTGGCAGGTCGAGCAGGAGGTGCTGGACGCTCAGCAGGAAGGTCCCATCCCTGATGGATGTCCCCCTGGCTGCCTCTTTGTTCCAGAGTCCAAAAGGCCATCTGTGTTGCAGTGGGGACATGCCTCCAGGATCGCATGTCATCCTGGTTCGAGACGCACTACCTCGTTGATTAGACGACGTTTCTGGTGGCCCTCTATGAACACAGATATTTGTGACTTTGTCACTGCCTGCTCCATTTGTGCCCGCAATAAAGCCTCCCACCAACCCCCAGCAGGTTTGCTGCATCCCCTGAGCATCCCGCGACGACCATGGGCCTGTATCGCTGTGGACTTCGTTACCGGTCTTCCCCCGTCAGAGGGCAATTCCACCATTCTGACTATTGTCGACCGGTTCTCCAAAGCCATCCACCTGGTGGCCCTCCCCAAGTTGCCTTCGGCGTCTGAGACAGCGGACCTGTTGGTGCAGCATGTCATTCGCCTGCACGGCATCCCGCAGGATATTGTCTCGGACCGTGGACCACAGTTCACGTCTCGGGTTTGGCGGTCTTTTTGCCAGACACTGGGGTCATCATGCAGTCTGACCTCTGGGTACCATCCCCAATCAAACGGCCAGGCTGAGCGTGCCAATCAGGATCTGGAGGCCTCCCTGCGCTGTGTGGCCTGCAACATGCCCTCGTCCTGGTCCACACACCTGCCATGGGTTGAGTATGCCCACAATTCGCTGGTAAGCTCGGCTACTGGTTTGTCACCCTTCATGGTGACTCATGGGTTCCAGCCTCCCCTGTTTCCCAGTCAAGAGGTGGAAGTGGCAGTTCCGTCCGTCCAGGCCCAGTTTCGCAGGGCGAGACGGGTGTGGAGGGAGGCACGGCTCGCTCTGACCCGGACTTCCGCTCGGAATCGACGCCTGGCAGACCGACACCGTCGTCCAGCACCAGATTATCAAGTGGGACAGCAGGTGTGGGTGTCGGCCCGAGACCTTCCGCTTCAGGTGGAGTCCCGTAAACTGGCTCCCCGATTTATTGGCCCATATCCCATTGAACGGATCATCAATCCTAGTGCCATCCGACTGACCCTGCCGGCTGCCCTCAAGGTTCATCCTGTATTCCATGTCTCCCTTTTAAAACCAGTGGTAGACAGCCCACATCATCCCCCAGCCGACCCCCCTCCTCCTCCTCGGGTGATTGACGGCTCCCCGGCTTACACGGTGGCTGGTATTCTGAACGTCCGCAGGCGGGGCAGGGGATTCCAGTACCTCGTCGATTGGGAGGGATATGGTCCTGAGGAACGCTCTTGGGTTTCACGGTCACTGATCCTCGACCCAGGGTTACTCAGGGACTTTTACGCACAGTACCCCAACAAGCCAGGTAGGCCGCCAGGTGGCGTCCATTAGGGGGGGGGTACTGTTAGGACCCAAGGGGGCGTGTTTGTTTTGTTTTGCTGTCTGTCATGTTTCTTCCACGTCTCACAGCTGATTGTCATCCAGGAGATGCGGCGCAGCTGCATCTGGTTGAGCTTCCTACTTAAGCTCACTCACTACCTGCATCCGACGCCAGATTATTACGACACCTCGGTGTAATGATCCAGCCCTTCGAGTTTCTTGTTGTTTCAAGTCCCCAATCCTCCCGTGTTAACTCCGGTTCTTCTTTTTGTTTCAGTTTCTCCCTGAGAGTCCCGAGCCTTCCGACTCCCGTTTCCAGCTGTTGCTGCGATTTTGAGTTTCGTTTTAGTTACGATCTCAGTCTCCGCCTCCAGTCTTTTGCTGTGAGTGATTTTTGTTTTCTCCTCCAGTCTTTTGCTGTGAGTGATTTTTGTTTTCTCCTCCAGTCTTTTGCTGTGAGTGATTTTTGTTTTCTCCTCCAGTCTTTTGCTGTGAGTGATTTTTGTTTTCTCCTCCAGTCTTTTGCTGTGAGTGAATTTTATTTTCTCCTCCAGTCTTTTGCTGAGAGTGACTTTTGGTTTACTACTTTTCTCCGCCTGTCCAAGGATTCAGTGCTGACACCTTCTTGTTCTGTTTTTACACCGGCATTAGCCGAGGACACCTCAGTTCTCCTTTTTCCCCCTTTCCCCCCAAATAAGGGAAAATAAAAGATCTGATCAAACTCCGTTCTGTCTCTAGAGTCTCGTTCTGCGTTTGGGTCCGACCCCCCACAGTCGGAGGGCTTGACATAAATGGTCAGTTTAAACCTCTTCTGTTGACATGTATATACCTGATGCAAACTATTTTCGCTGATTAAGCGGCTTTACTTCAACATGAGTGGCTGAAGCAACGTGTGAGTGTAGATGATTTACAGAATTTTCATCTAATCACATGCAAGTATTTTAGATAAAGCCCCTCCTTTGAAAACGGGTCACTTGTGGAAGGGTCCCAGATGGCATTGTGAGATACCATCTGACGACAGTCAGGTTACATCTGACATACTGGTCCCATAAAAACAATGTGGGACCCTGACAACCTCAGGGACTGGCCTTTTGCCGGTGTCCAGAGTCAGGACTAAACAGGGTAAAACTGCGTTTCAGTTCCATGCAGCTGCACTCTGTCTTTAGACATTTTTCCATTGACCCTCAAATAGCACAAATATAACGTGTGCATAAACATTTACCTCATGGATCAATTTTGAGAAAGCCCTAATTTTTTTGATTAAAACTTTGTGCACTGGCAAGAGGTGCTTTTTCAGGCATAGTGCACATGGTGTGTTACACAAAACTACAATAGAAAGACCTTTTTTTGCAACTACAGTCAGGTGAAATTAAAAAAAATTATGTTGACAGACAGTACAAGTGAATAAGGGTTTTAACAAAAATATGGTGTGGTATGTGTGGGCACACCACATTATTTTTTTTATTTGGTCGGCGATAGAGGGGGATTATATAATAATAATAAATATATCTAAAACATTACATTTATGTTCATCACTATGTCTATGGAATGGCTTCTCATGTCATCTTGTGATAAATAAACAAATAATCATATTTGTGATTTAAATGGACAAAAGAACTGTTGTTTACAGTTATTTATTTTATTATAGGAAAATAAAATATGAAACAAATAAACATTCACAATTTTGCACATTTTGTATATTAGATCACGTTTTCTGTATTTTAGAAGAGTGTGTGAATATGTTTTTAATTTTTATCACTTTTTTGTGTCAGTTTATTTTTTGGTGCATTTTAATGGATTTTAACATGTTCCTGCATTTTTGTGTTTGTGTATTCCTGTGCATTTTGTGGGAAATGCACTTTTTCTATGTAGTTTCCATGGAAAAAGTTTCCATGGAAACTACACAGCCTCTAAACGTCCAAATATGGTCATATGTAATGACCATGAACAGACTTTACATTAATTATTTGTGTGTATTAATAGTACTAGTGGATGAACAGATGTGGATGAACAGTTTATAACAGTCAATGGTTTTGGTTAAAAAAATATGTTTTTTAAGGGTTAAATCTGTATGAAAATTAAACCGTTTGCTCAATATAAACATTTTCAAAACACAGTGATAGAAAAGACCTTGTAGATTCCATAGACATTTGAGCGTGCTAAGTACACCCCCCAAACACACAGGTTTGTAAACATAAGTGACAAACATGTGGAAAACTGTTAAAAAACAGATGTTTGTCAAATAGTCCTGACATCTACGCTGTAATTACACCCCTCCCCCAACACACATTGTGTTTCATGTACATGGGCCAGACGTGGCCATCAAACACACACATACACACACATACACACACACCCCAAAGGGGATGGTTCAGTTTTTTTGTTTTTCAGTTTTATACAAATACTACAGGACCAATTTCCATGACATTTTCAGTAAAGGTGTGAGGTGGTCCAGAATAGATGTCATTAAATTTGAGTGAATGTCAAAGGTGAGGTCAAATTTCCTTTTCATTCCTGTATATTCAGTTTAGTATTTAGATTCTCTCTGCTCTCACTGTTGATGTGCATTGACATCAGAACCTTGAAGGACAAATTTGAAGAGTTTAGGTCAAAGGTCACAATCAAGGGTATATATATATATATATATATATATATATATATATATATATATATATATATATATATATATATATATATATATCTTACAGACTTCCAATGAGCACCAAAATGTTGGTCTTGTAGTTCTGCATCTTGTGTGTACCTGGTATGGGGTTCAAAATGATGTCATGATCTTTGACCTTGAATGACCTTGAAAGGTCACAATCAAGGTCATGATGTCCAATGGTCATAACTCCAAAAAGGGTGGAAATAAGTATTCAGTTACAATTGTTGACAGATATGAAACTACACGTGGGCTCCAAAATAGCATCATGACCCTTGACCTTGAGTGACCGTGAAAAGTCAAACCCATAATCTCACATTTTGAGAAGGAGATGTGCAAGAAGAACTCAAACTTTTGTGAAGGGGGGGTGTTCTGGCTGGAAACATGTTTTGATTAATGTTTTTGTTGAAAATTCCATTATATTGTGTAAAAGATGAAATGTGTGTTTTCATTCTGGGGGTGGGGGGGCACAGGACACATGTGGTGCAGCTCCTCTGTCTTCTTCCTCCACAAATGACAGCTGCTTCTAAAGGCCTAACATGTTGAGACCACGAGTGGAACATTAAGATGAAAGATGAAAGACTGTAATTACTGTCATAAACAGCAGGAGGAGGAGGAGGAGGAGAGAGGAGGGGGATAAGAAAGAAAAGGAGGAGGACGAAGAGTAGAAAGAGGAGGAGGGGGAGGAAGAAAGAAGAGGAGGAGAAGGAGAGAGGAGGAGGAAGAAGAGGAGAGAGAAGGGGATAAGAAAGAAAAGGAGGAGGAGGAACAATAGAAAGAGGAGAGAGCAGGCGGAGGAAGAGGAAGAGGAAGAAAGAAGAGGAGACAGGAGGAGAGATGAGGAGGAGGAGGAAGAAAAAAGGGGAGGAGAGAGGGGGAGGAGGAAAAAAGAAGGGGAGGAGGAAGAGGAGGAAGAAAGAAGAGGATGAAGAGGAAGAGTTGGAGAGAGGGGTGAAAGAGGAGAGGAGAGGAGGAGGAGGAAGATGAGAGAAGAAGTGGAGGAGGAGAGAAAAAGAGACGATAGGAGGAGGAAGAGGAATAGGAAAGAAGAGATGGAGGAGGAGAAGGAGGAGGAAGAGAGTGGAAGGGAAAGAGGAGGAGGAGGAGGAGGAGGAGGAGGAGGAGGAGGAGGAGGAGCATGAGGAGAAGGAGTACAATCCTTGTGTTTGTTTGCTGGGGTCTTTTGTGTTTCATCTGAGAGAAAATATGACAAAAATGCAAATAAATCTTTTTAAAGAGACAACTTTATTTTCTGCACTGTAAAACAACCTTATGAAAACAAGTATTTTGATAAAGCAAAACATTTAAAGAAAAAAAAATATCTGAAAGGAATAAATACATATTTTATATCAATATTTTCCCCATTGGATGATTGTTTTTGCATGAATTAAGCAGCAAAAAAGTAAAAACTACTGGACCAAATTCCATGAAATTTTCAGTAAAGGTGTGAGGTGGTCCAGAATAAATGGTAAATAAACTGTACTTATTTTTCCACCTTCATAGTGCTTTAAGTGTTCATTAGCCTCACATACACACCAGTAGGTGCTGCTGCCATGCAAGGTTCTGTCAGTCCTACTGGGAGCCTCAGGGTTCAGTGTCTTGCTCAAGGACACTTTGACATGTGGACAGCCAGAGCGAGGACACAAACCGCCAACCCTTCAGTCATTGGACGACCCGCTCTACTGACTAAGCCGCCCTATAATAGAGTAGAATAGATCCCATTACATTTTGGTGAATGTAGATTAAAGGTAAAGGTCACCAAATATGTGTGTTCACAATGACCAGAGAAAGGTCATGAATTTCTTGTTGCTCTCACTGTTGATGTGCATTGACATCAGAAACTTGAAGGTCAAATTTTTAAGACTCTATGTCAAAGGTTACAGTTAAGGTTCAAATCTAATTTTTAAATAAAACTGTTGAATCTTATAGATTCCAACATGCTGGTCTTTCAATTCTGCATCTTGTGTGTATAGATTTTGACTTATTGTTGATCCAAGAGGTCAGGGGTCACTGGGTCAAAACCTAAAAAAGTCAAATGGAGTATAACAGAAAAACTAGGGGAGATAGATGCTTCATTACTACAAGGGCATTAACTGAAACGTCAACTCCCGTAGCACAAGTCAACTTATATTCTTATACTTATACTTTCTCTCTCTCTCTCTCTCTATCCCTCTCTCTCTGTCTCTCTCTCTGTCTCAGTACGTAAACACAGTCAGTCCTAAACCAGACATGGCTGCTGCATGTAAGACAGTTGTAGTGGGTCTGACAAAACAAAAGAGAGTTACAGACACACATCGCATTTGTGTGGAAATACTTCACCTTAAGGGGAAAAAAATGGCATGGCCATCTGAAGAAGCATTCACAGGGTAATCTGAGTGTGAGCAGCAATGCAGACAACATGCATTAAGATAACATGCTTTTTTATCTCAAAACAAATCATGATGTAAACTTTGCTACAAGTTGATCATTGCTGGACAGACATGTGTCCATGTTTTGTTTTTTTAGTGATGTGTCTGTGTTGTTCCGATAATGTGATGACATCATCACAACCCCTTGACTAAAGTTCAACTTTATCGATGGATAAGTCGACTTTAATGCCCTAGTTACTACTACTACAATAATAATAATAAAAATACATTGCATGTATACTGAAATATGTTTCATTCAGTGGAATCTCAAAGAGCTACATAGAGTAAAAATAAACAACAACATAAAATAAGTTAGGAATAAAAGACTAAGCAGGAATTAATAAAACTAGGAATAATGGTATGCCATAAAACGCCTCTCTAAACAGAAATGTTTTCAGTCTTATTTTGAAGGAGTCCAGTGACTGTAACTCTGAGGTGGTCTGGGAGGGAGGTTCAGATATTGGGGGGGCTGGTGTTTCCCTCTCGGGCTCCGATCAATGCTTAGCTTGGGTTTAGCTGCTGCGCCTTAAGGGGGACTCATGCTGCAGCTGCTCGTTGTCTGGGGCGGGTAGCGGCACCCTGGGGATAAATGTACATGCGTGGATGTGATCATGTGTATGTAAGTGTGTGGGCATGGGTGGAGGTGTGTATGTATGTGGGTGTGAACGGGTAAACATGGGAGGTTGGTAATGTATGTGTCTACATGTGACTGCGTGGGGCAGACATTTAACCAAAGTTAAGCAACATTTAAAGAAACACATATAGATTTCGTTCCAGTTTTAATAAATGTTCTCAGTTCCAAACTGACAGTGAATAAAAAAGTCAATCTACATTTATTTTCCACATCTTTCTACATTTTTCATATTTACTGCAAACGTGATTAAATTACAACTAAAATGTGTCAGAATTAAATGTTTTTTTAAACTAAATACAAAACAGATGGAAGATGAAAACCAGTACATCACAAAAAAGTATTCATTTAATCTGACAGACAGATATACAGACAGACAGACAGACAGACAGACAGACAGACAGACAGACAGATAGATAGATAGATAGATAGATAGATAGATAGATAGATAGATAGATAGATAGATAGATAGATAGATAGATAGATAGATAGATAGATAGATAGATAGATAGATAGATAGATAGATAGATAGATAGATAGATAGATAGATAGATAGACAGAAGTTGAATAAATGCTGTTCTGTGGTTTTAAATTATACTGTAAAACAAATATTTTTTATTTGGTCTGTCAAAATGAATGCACTCAAATTAAGCATCATGATTAATTGGATTAAACATTTTAACATAATTCAGTTTAGTGGCAAATGTGAAGAAGTAACATTATCATCATAACAAGTACACACTTCGACTCTATACATTTGATCCACTGCTGTTAAAATAATTTTAACACTTTAAATTGGACACAGCATGAGGTTAAAATCATTTATATTCTTTAAATGGAAACTGCATGGAGTTAAAAGCAGATATATTGGATATAACATCTAGTGCAGTTTACATCAATAAAAAAAATCAGTCAAACTGAAAAGTGCTCCAGGTATTTCAGTCCAAACATCAGCTCTGCGAAAGTGTCCAACCAAACACAGGCCTGGGGGTGCAGCCGAGGCCTGGAGGCGGAGCCTAGGCCTGGAGGCCATGGGCGGGGCCTCTAGTTGTCACAGCCCAGCAGCTCCATGCGCAGGGTGATGCGCTCGTGCCACTCCCACGGCACCACCCGCACAAACTGAGCGTAAAACGGAGGATCAAAGACGTTCTTCTGGTGACTGTTGTTGTCAGTGTTCCCCTGGAAGAGCTGTCAATCAAACAGAAGACACATTCACTGAAGAGCTGAGCTGTCAAACTTACATTTTACTTTGTACAACAACTACTTTTTACTAAGTCTGTCAAAATTAATGTATTAAACTACTATCTTGATTGGTTAACTGCACAATGCAACAGTTTGTTCAAATACATTTTTAAAAATATTTTTATCTATTCAGAGTAAAAATTTTCAATGGACTGTCATTTACAATGGACAGACTTTTTAAGTAAAACTATGAAATTTGTCTCCCCTACAGAGGACAAAAATGCATTACTGGGTCTCAGGAGGATATATATTTATTGACATATTTCTGTCAGGGTAGTGTTTGTTTTTTGGTTGTTTCATTTTAAGTCTGATCAGATATTTAGACTAAACTGAGACAAATACACTTGGTTAGATTAGGATATTGTGTGTGTGTGTGTGTGTGTGTGTGTGTGTCTATCTATCTATCTATAGTCTCTACATAGGTTGAACCGATTCCAATGCAGTAGAAATCAATCTGTCATATGTCTGACCTTATCATTGCCAGTGTTGACATCCTTCACCATACTCCAGGATTCTCCGTTATTACTGTACATCACTTTGAACACCGACACAAACTGGATCACACCGAAGTCTTTGGCTCCTTGAGTGATGATGCCTGTGAGGCGTTTGGTTTTCTGAAGATCAACCTTTACAAAATAAATAAATAAAAATACATAAATACATTTTAAAAATCTGGGATGAAGCACAACAGACCCCCACTGTTTGCTCTTAGGGGCCATTTACACAAGGACGATTGCGGCTAAATATGAGAGCATATTTTATCAGAACTGCCTTTCATTTACATAAAGCCAACGCCGTCAGGGTGTGAATACGCACAAATCTGCTGACTCCTTCCAGAGTGGGGCGTTTTGAAGACACGCTTGGCCATGTCTCTGTCTAAATGGCAAGAAATGCACATGTTCATGTTGCATGCGTCTTTACGTCACATTCATACACTGAGCAGGTAAAGCAACAAACATGTGGGACAACCTGGATCCCACAGATCTTCCAGAGTAAATGTAGTAAATGTACAGGCGTCGTTTCAGCTATTGTACAGACATTACACACATACCATAGACGAACAGAGATGGGTGGACAATTACATATGTCAAAAACAGAAAAGGACATGTATGCGGTCTATCACAGTACCACATATCCAGCCTGGCAGCACTATCCAATCGTATTTCGTCTACTGTTGCGTCTTAATATAAACAAGGATTTCCTCCTCAGTATGATCGTCTAAACACAGAGGAAAAACTGAAGACTTGACACCACTTCTGCATCTTCTGTTTTCATTGTCTCCGTATGAATGTAGACTTAATGGACAGCTCCCTCTCAAAATGTGAGACTATGGGTTTGGCCTTTCAAGGTCAAAGGTGATGGTGTAATTTTGGAGCCTGTATCTGTCAAACTGCTAATGCATCACCACTATTTTTGTAATTAAAATAATTTAAAACCATGTGACCTTGATTTTGACCTTTCAAGGTCACTCAAGGTCAAATGTTATGTGTTGGAACCCATGCCAGGTTTCCTATCCGTCAGTAGTAGTAACTAACTCTCTATCTCCACTGTTTTTTTCTTTTAGTGTCTTGGGTCAACAATAGGTCAAAATCTATACACACAAGATGCAGAATTGAACGACCAGCATTTTGACCTTTGACCTTTGAGTCTTCAAATTTGTCCTTCAAGGTTCTGATGTCAATGCACATCAACAGTGAGAGCAAAAAGAAACTATATGCTAAACTGAGTATATAGGAATGCGAAAACACATTTTTGGTCACCTTCACCAAAATTTAAAAAAAAATTTGAAATCTATTCTGGCAAGCAAATAACCAATAAACAACCCTAAAACAATCCCCCTTGCCCCTCCCCTTTGTGTGTGTGAGTGAGGTGGTGGGGTGGACTACAGCTCCATGTCCATCCAAAAGTGTGTATGAGCTAGAGCTGGGCAAAAAATAGATTTAGATTTAAAATCGAGTTTTCCTCGCAACAAGAAAACCATGAACCAGGCTGCTTTCCGTAGTGTTTCACCCCAGGCCCCCCCTATGATACCCTTCTTCTGCAGCACGGGGAGCAATATGGCACCCTCCAGTGAGGAAGACACGCTGACTCCTAAAAAGGGTGCTAAAGGTTCAGTTGTGTGGAATTGGTTTGGGTTTTTAGAGTCTGACGAAGCCCAGCTACTGCCTCGTTGTAAGCTGTCTTCAGACTGTTGTTGTTGACGGTAGCGGTACGACCAATCTGTTCGCATATCTGAAGCGAAAGCATCCAATGGAGTGGGAGAAAAGCAGAACTCTTAGAAAAGGCAGCGAGACTAGCGCTGCCAGCACTTCTTCAAATGTTCAACAAAAACTGGCTGAAAGCTTTTCTCGTGGCACACCTTATGATAAACATGGAGCACGATGGGGAGCGATAACAGACGCAGTAACATCATATATCCAAAATATTGGTGACATGTTCAGGTTTATTGAAGTAGCTTGATTGATAATTAGGTTTTGTTTTATTTTGTCCTGACAAAGTAAAAATGTTACTTTTGCACTACTACGTTTTTTTTGCAATGTTTTTCATATAATATGAGTATTAATGTATATTGTTTTAGTTGTTAAAATATTTTAAGCTTTCTTTTTTCCAACAAAATGTATCTTTTTGCACTATTTTTTTTTTGCACTGTTTTTCCTGAAACAGTGGTGGATATGTCTGGACTTACTACAGTTCATGTAGGCAAAGTCTCAGGTTGCAGTTGCACCTTTTACACAACTGATTTATTATTTACAGTTATTTGTAGAAGTATTTTTGTTTTACATGTTATTTAATAAAAAAAAAAAAAAAAAAAGAAGACGAAAGAAACCACGTTTCTAGTGTTTAGCCCGCATGGGAAAAAAATCGTATTGTGAATCGTGAATCGAGTTTTTTGGGAAAAAATCAGAGATTTTTTTAAAAGAGAATCGCCCAGCCCTAGTATTGTCATGGATCCTGCATCTGGTGTCATGTTTGTCTAGTTTTTGTATGTCTTTCTACCGTTTCTGTCGTTGTTGGTGTTTTGGGCTCCATTAATTGTCACATCATTTGTGACATCTGTCAGTAGGGTATAAATAAGCAATCTGTGTGTTTGTCTGGTGCGAATCTGTCTGCGTTATGCGACTTATGAGCAAGTGTATATTTACCTCTGGTTTCTTGGCTTTTGACTTCTTGTTCTGGTTTTTGGATTCTGATCTCTGCCTGCCCCTTGTCTGTCATTGTGTGGATTTTTTGTGTATTGACCATAAGCTTGTTTTTGGACCCGGAGTTTTGCCTTGCCCCCCCCTCGGTGCCTCATCGGACCTGCTACCCTGCTACGGACCTGGATAACGGTGTGTTGGATCTCCCTTATTGTGTCTTCGATTATCTGTCTACGAACCCTGCCTGTCTGACCATCCTTCTTCCCGGTTTCACTGTGGCTCGCGGTGTCCCGTACGGATGGTCCGGGAGGAGCCTCATCCGTACTCACTCATTATTTAAAAAAGACTGTAAAACGCATCTGAAGCCTCAGAGTTTTGTATCTTGGGTCCATCTATCACCCGTTCTGTTACAAGTATGAGCTGACCTGTATCCATTCGGAACGGTTGTTGTTGCTAGGTGACCAAGCATTGGTCTTCCCCTGTTTGTCCAGGCGTGCAAACTGCGGTTGCCATGTAAACGTGTCAATGCCCCAGGTGCGGAAAGTACTGGATGCCGACAGCTGCCCATCAGAGATGAGCCGGGACTTCATTCCCAGTGGCTCTGAACAACCTGCCGAGTTGGAATAAACTGGGATTCAGGAGGAGAGAGGGAGAGAGAAGGAGTAGAGGAAAAGACAAAAACAATGAGTCATACCCAAAGCGAAGGAGTAGAGGCGGGAACGCCAAGAAAGATGTGGACTGAGGAAAGATTTCACTTCATGATAGTCTCATAAGTGTCTCTGTTGGTTTTTCAAATAGCAGTTCGTTGTCTCTCTTACATCATTAAATGTGAAAATTCTGCCTCTGTTCTTTTTCTATAAAAGGCTCTGTGACCCTTGACCCCTGACCTCCTATTGTACCAAGTAGGTGTCTTTTCTTTGGACTGGGGCAAGGAAATATTATAGGTGTGTTTTATTTACAATGTAAAATTAACAGGTAAGTCCACCGAACAAATACGACCAATATCAGTCGAACGTTCTGTCTCGAGTTTTTTTGTTTGTTTGTTTGTTTTTTTACTGAAATTTCCACAAAATACAATAAGAAACCCAAAATAATGCAGAGAAAAACATGTTAAAATCTACTACAATTCACAAAAAAACTAACACAAAAAAGTCTGTGATAAAATATCCAAAACATATGTAAAAATATGAACATATATATATATATATATATATGCAATTAACATGTTTATTCAACACCTTCAACAGTTTCAACAAAACAACTGTAAACAACTGTTACATTGAATTGTGTTACATTTTTAATCAGATTAATCATGATGAAGGATCAATCTGAGTTAATGTATTAATTTTGACAGAACTATATTATACTATTCAAGTCCATTTATTTCCTCATCTATTGTATGTTGTCAATATGACCCAAACTTTTTTTAGTGTGTGTGTGTGTGTGTGTGTGTGTGTGTGTGTGTGTTTACCGTTGAGTTCACACCCCACCAGTTCCATGCGTAGAGTACAGGCTCTGCGACACACAACAGGGATGATACGAACAAACTGAGCCACGATGGGAGGATCAAACATGTTGGTCTGTGTGCCGTCATTATCTGTGTTCCCAATGAACACCTGAGGAGTGAACGAATGAATGAGTGAATGATTGTTCCTTATGAACACTTAAGGAGTGAATGAATAAGTGAAGAGTCTTACCCGGTCTCTGCGTTGTCCTTCTGCTCTGAACATGATATAAGTGACTCCATCGAAGCTGCTGGAAACTTTAAAAGCTTTTATGAACTCAGCTGTTCCCATTCGACTGGCGCCCTGAGTGATGATGCCTGTCAACCTCATCTTCTTCTGCAGGTTTATCTGTGAGCATGAAAGAATAATTAAAGACTTCTGTGAGCACTATTAAAGAGTTATTCAAAGTGAGTTACTGTGTAGATAATGTGTTTGGTACTCAGTACTCAGTTTAATGGTTTAGGGCAGACAATTTAAGAAAAATTGGGGGGAAAGATGTCACAATTCAGATAAAAAGTGATCATTATGAAATTTTAAAAAATGTAATTATGAGTTAAAAAGTCATATATATATGAGATAAGATATGTATAATTATGAGAAAGTCACAATTATGACATAAAATGTGACAATTATTCAGTATTTGGTATTTTTTATTTAGAACTGAAGTTAATGAAATACAAAAAAAATTATAAAAGAGTTAAAAACAACTGGATAAAATGTTTTTATGTACTCCTGGTGCGTAGTAAAAGCCAGTGTGGGAGTGAACCCCAGTGTTAACATGTGAACTGTATTGTGGTGTTTCTACACAGTTAAAACAGAGTTAACTCTTCTGCAGAGTTAAAACAGTTAACTCATATGCAAGAGTTCAATTCAATTCACTTTTATTTATAGAGCCCTAAATCATCATCATCTCTCAGGGCTTTACAGAGTTGATTGGAGAAAACAATCAGTCACAGAAATAGATGAAGTTCCATGCATTAACCCCTCTTCTTAGACCCTCCTTCTCAGCAAGAAATAACTCCAAAACCCAGTGGTAAAGAAGAAACCTTGGGGAGAACCACACTGAAGGTTAACTAGTTAACTCTAGTTCAGACTTACACCAGAGTTAATTTGTTAGAATAATTGTATATAATCTTGAACATTTTATCACATTCATTCTTAACCAATTCCTGTCTTGTGTGTTTCTAGAACTAGAGATGGGACACAATTTTCAAATATTTGAATATTTGTGACGTGCTCGAATATAGAATACTAATTTCGATTGCTGCATTTCTTGTATTGCGTTTCACTTGGACAGAATGTCATATTAACTGTCATTGTACGGTGGCTCTGCATCAGCAAAACACTGCAAACACAAGAAAGATGAACAACTAAAAACACAAGCACATAAAACAAATGCAAGAGAAAAATGTTCCAATAACAGAAATGAAGCGCAGTGAGTACGTAGCTTTCTGTTCCCACAACATCTGTGCCGTCGGAGCACGTGTTTTCAGCAGACGGATTAATTGTGAATACCCACACACACCTCCACCCCGACCATACAGTATGGACATGTTCATTTTTTTAATAAAAACCTGGCGTATATTAAATTAAATATAACGTTGGCTGCAGTTATTGTGATTTCAATTAAAAGCATTAATTGTTTTATGCAGTAGACCAGAGGAATCACTCAGGGTGTGATTTGTTATATTATTGTTTATTCAGTACGTTTGGTTTCCTCTTTTACCCTTTCTGTCACCACGTGTGTGTTTGGGGATGGAGGTGCACATCAGTGAATAATTTCCAGCAAATTTCAAATAGTGTTTTGGACCAAAAGTCACATCCCCATCTAGAACATATGCTTAATGTGTGACTGTTTGATAAGAGAAGGAGCAGAGCCTTGGTGGAAAAGCTTATGATGTTATTGTCAACGCATTTCTGTGTGAGAAAGTTACTTTGTTGGTAACTGCAGAGGAGAAGATGCCCAGCTGATGGAATGTCATGGTTAGCAACACAAGAACTGAGCAATAGCTGGTGTTGAGTAAGCAGCTACAGAAAGGAGATAAACGGATGACACACACAATTGTGTAATGTTACCCACAAATTATATGTTGCTGTGTAACAGTCAGACTAACCCACCCAATGTAAGTAGGGAATGCCTCGACCTAATAAAAAAGGACTGCACCAGAAGAGCACTTCAGAGTAGGGTAGACGAATTTGTGACTGATTTGTGCTCTTTTGTCACTGCTCTCCTCGTGACAAGAATACTCATCTCTTGTCTCATTTATGTGTTTGTTTCTTATCTCTTTAACCTGACAAAAGTCTAGCACAGAGTTAAACCAGAGTTAACTTTAGTGTCACCTGGATCCAGGGGTTCTTGTCATGTGACGCTGACGTCCAGGCGTTGACAATTCCCTGGTTGTTCAGTCGAGCTAACTCTGGACCCCATCGCTGAAGTCCCAGAATGCCGTAGTGCACTGAGGAGGCAGAGATCTGGGTCTCTACAATAGCGCCTCCTTCCATCCCCAGTAGAGAAATACATCCTAACAAACAACATATTTAAATTAACTAAAGCTGCTTTAAAGTGCTGCCATCTTATCTCTTTGTATTTGTATTTAATATGTCTGTCAAATTTAACGCATTAACTGAGATTAATCCATCATAATGATTAATCTGATAAAAAAATTTTTTAACACAATTAATTAGAACAGTTTTTATGCAGTTGTTTTATTGAATACATTTAATAATTTCTAAATTAATTTGTTAAATAAACATGTTAATGGCATAATATATATATATATATATATATATATATATATATATATACATATATATATATATATATATATATATATATATGATATATCTGATAATAAAAGGCTGGTAAACATACTGAGCTGACACTGTTTGCCCACATACGGTGACGGGCACTGACAGGTAAAGTCTCCATCCAGGTCTCTGCACTTTCCTCCGTTGGAACACGGATCATTATCACAGTCGTTAACATCTGAAAAAGAAAAAAAGCTGAAGGTTAAAAACAAAAGCCTGTCATCTGTTTGAACCAAAGGGTCTAAAACACATTCAACTGAACCCTCCCAGGGTTTAAAACGCATTAAAACTTATTAACATGCATTCAACGGAAGTCCCCCGGGGTTTAAAATAGCTTACAATACTTTAAAACACATTCTTCTAAAGTCTCCCAGGGTTTAAAAGAGTTTAAAATACATTTTAAACACATTCAGCCGAAGCCTCCCAGGGTTTTACAAGGGTTTAAAACACATTAAAACACATTCAACTGAAGCCTCCTTGGGTTTAAAAGGATTTAAAACACATTAAAACACATTCAACTGAAGCCTCCTTGGGTTTAAAAGGATTTAAAACACATTAAAACACATTCGACTGAAGCTTCCCAGGGTTTAAAAGGATTTAAAACACATTCAACTGAAGCTTCCCAGGGTTTAAAAGGGTTTAAAACACATTAAAACACATTCAACTGAAGCTTCCCAGGGTTTAAAAGGGTTTAAAACACATTCAACCGAAGCTTCCCAGGGTTTAAAAGGGTTTAAAACACATTAAAACACATTCAACTGAAGCTTCCCTGGGTTTAAAAGGGTTTAAAACACATTCAACTGAAGCTTCCCAGGGTTTAAAAGGGTTTAAAACACATTAAAACACATTCAACTGAAGCTTCCCTGGGTTTAAAAGGGTTTAAAACACATTCAACTGAAGCTTCCCAGGGTTTAAAAGGATTTAAAACACATTAAAACACATTCGACTGAAGCTTCCCAGGGTTTAAAAGGATTTAAAACACATTCAACTGAAGCTTCCCAGGGTTTAAAAGGGTTTAAAACACATTAAAACACATTCAACTGAAGCTTCCCAGGGTTTAAAAGGGTTTAAAACACATTCAACTGAAGCTTCCCAGGGTTTAAAAGGGTTTAAAACACATTAAAACACATTCAACTGAAGCTTCCCTGGGTTTAAAAGGGTTTAAAACACATTCAACTGAAGCTTCCCAGGGTTTAAAAGGGTTTAAAACACATTAAAACACATTCAACTGAAGCTTCCCTGGGTTTAAAAGGGTTTAAAACACATTAAAACACATTCAACTGAAGCGTCCCTGGGTTTAAAAGGGTTTAAAACACATTAAAACACATTCAACTGAAGCTTCCCTGGGTTTAAAAGGGTTTAAAACACATTAAAACACATTCAACTGAAGCTTCCCAGGGTTTAAAAGGGTTTAAAACACATTAAAACACATTCAACTGAAGCTTCCCAGGGTTTAAAAGGGTTTAAAACACATTAAAACACATTCAACTGAAGCTTCCCTGGGTTTAAAAGGGTTTAAAACACATTCAACTGAAGCTTCCCTGGGTTTAAAAGGGTTTAAAACACATTCAACTGAAGCTTCCCAGGGTTTAAAAGGGTTTAAAACACATTAAAACACATTCAACTGAAGCTTCCCTGGGTTTAAAAGGGTTTAAAACACATTCAACTGAAGCTTCCCAGGGTTTAAAAGGGTTTAAAACACATTAAAACACATTCAACTGAAGCTTCCCAGGGTTTAAAAGGGTTTAAAACACATTAAAACACATTCAACTGAAGCGTCCCTGGGTTTAAAAGGGTTTAAAACACATTAAAACACATTCAACTGAAGCTTCCCAGGGTTTAAAAGGGTTTAAAACACATTCAACTGAAGCTTCCCAGGGTTTAAAAGGGTTTAAAACACATTAAAACACATTCAACTGAAGCTTCCCTGGGTTTAAAAGGGTTTAAAACACATTCAACTGAAGCTTCCCAGGGTTTAAAAGGGTTTAAAACACATTCAACTGAAGCTTCCCAGGGTTTAAAAGGGTTTAAAACACATTCAACTGAAGCTTCCCAGGGTTTAAAAGGGTTTAAAACACATTAAAACACATTCAACTGAAGCTTCCCAGGGTTTAAAAGGGTTTAAAACACATTAAAACACATTCAACTGAAGCGTCCCTGGGTTTAAAAGGGTTTAAAACACATTAAAACACATTCAACTGAAGCTTCCCAGGGTTTAAAAGGGTTTAAAACACATTCAACTGAAGCTTCCCAGGGTTTAAAAGGGTTTAAAACACATTAAAACACATTCAACTGAAGCTTCCCAGGGTTTTAAATCCTCCTCAAATGACAGGTTGACGTAATGCCACTGTTTTGTTTGTTATTCTTGTTTGCTTGTTTGTTTATTGGCAGGTCTGCAGCAGATGACGTAATGCCACATGTCTTCTTTTTAACACTAAGAGGATTGGTCAGATCTTAGAAACAAACGCTGGCAGAAAACAAAGGCTTAAAGGTCTGACATGTTTTTCCTGGAGCTTTTTTTTTTTTACTCTATTCCTTAAAATCCTATTCACACCCTGATTCACAAACATATCTTATTAAATGTAGATATTTATTCGATATCATGTAAGTTTTATCCACTTATACAAATATATTATGATCTGAGGTTATCGTTGGTTTGTTCTGACACAAAAATAAAATATGTATTCACTTGTGGAACAGATAGGACTGATAAAACTCTATTCCATCATTTTAGATCCAACTGCAAATGACTGAAGACGGATCTGTCAATCAAACTGACCGGCCAATGAGCCATTCATGCACAGAGGAGGCTGGACAAATGACTGATAAGTTTGATTAACCTATTACCGGGTACCTTAAAATGCAGAAAAAACACTTGGAAAAACACAAGGAAAAATAAAATTACTGTGACTTGATCAAATACATTATAAGTTATTTTTAAAGGTGTTACTTTTGGAGACTTTGGGAATTTTACCATTTTTCTTGGTTAAATAAATGTTTCACTCATGACAAAACATGCAGTTTTAATTTTAATTTTATTTTTTTTACTTTATTACAAATGAGAAGTTGGGTTTTTTTTTTTTAACTTTTACTCCAGTAAAGGAGTTGAATCAGTACTTCTACTTTTACCAGAGTATTTTTTTTTTCTCACACCAGTAGCTGTACTTCAACTTCAGTACAGAATGAGAGTACTTTTACCACCTCTGGGGGAGGGGCTTGTACGGGAGGGAAACCGCAGGGTTATTAACTTCAGAAACACTGTTTTTTATGTATATATAATTTCTGTGTTGATGTAGTTTTTTTAGAACACAACAGAAAGAGTCCAAATGAGAAATGTTTGGAAGTTGAGCAGGAACACAATGGCTGCTCAGGCTGTGGGAACTGTGGGTGGAGGAGCTGTGGTGGTGGAGCTATGGAAGGTTAGATTGGTGGGAGGAGGAGCTGTGGAGAGTGGAGGTGTGGGGGGTGGAGCTCTTCATTCCATAGTAACATGAGGAACAGTGAAGGAAAGAAGAATTTATTTTTACTTCACCAAGGAATAAAGTTATGCTTTTGCAGGAGTTTATCTGTTTGTCTGTTAACTTTGAGACTCGGAGACTAGTTATGTTGCTTTAAAGATCTCATTCCGCTGAAAACCACTTTTCCACGCTCCTTTTGGAATCTGATGGGTCACCCTGAGTTACCAACACATGCTGCATTTGAAAGTGGTTTGTCACCTCCACTGGCTGCATACCACATTCACAGAAAACAACGAGAGGAACGAGGGACGCAGAAAAAGCCAGTCCATCTGACACCAGATGGACTTAAGCATAAACCACGCGGGGTTACTCCTATCCTCCATTGTAGCAAATCTGAAGTAGCATTAGCTTTAAAAATCTACAAGAGAAGATGGCGCCACAGTAGCTGCTGTACGAACTTGAAAAAAATGAGCAAACTGGTTCATATGCTCTCTGTAGAAATAAAGCCTAGTTTTTTTCGCCTGCACATTTTCAGAACAAGCAACGGCACAAAACCTAGCTGGATGCTACTCTGGTGAAGGTAAAGACACACAGAAAGCCAGAGGGGACGGGGAGCCAATCAAAGCCGCCTCATCACTACGTCATGGACATGTATGCTGAAGTACCAGTAAACTCTATTGTTTGACCTCAATTCATTTTTCTACCGTGCCAAAACAGTTTGAAACAAACCAATAAGAATTTTTTTTTTAAATAGAACCAACACACAATGTATTCAATAACAATGGAGAACACAGTAATATTAATGAAATAACGATGGAATGACACCTTTAACGGTTTGCATGTTTGTCTGTCTGTATGTTCGTGGACATTTCCCCTGTTCATACTCTAGCGTCGGCAATTCTTAATGGATCGTTCTGAAATTTGGCATGTAGAAGGAGACCTATACAAGGATGAAACAGACCGAGTTTCAGCTGAATCGACTCACTACTTCTGGGCTTATGCCATATCAAATTTTCACATTGTCACAGCAGAGATTTGCCATTTTCAACATGTATTGGTGATTTAACATGGTAATGATGGATTTCTGATTGAACAAGATCACAGATTCCATGATTCACAAAGTCTGTGTGTACAAGGAAGAGCTGATAAAAGTGTGGTGGTGAAGGGGGGTGGTTACATGTTGGTTTTCAGGAGGGGACCCTGATCTGCCTTGGTGGAGTCTGCTTTTCTAGTTTTGTGTTTCTAGTCTTATCACTATTTTTATCGTTATCATTTATTTAGCATTTTTTATGCTGAGTTTCATTTGTCAAGTTACAAACTGCCTCTCCATATTCATCACATTAACTGGACATAATAGAAGTGAATAGAATGGAATCCTTCTGCTCATGTGAAGTTTCAGTCTGTGAGAAACTGCTCTAAAAGTGAGAGCAGTGGAAGGAAAGACGGAAAAGCTCTTGCATGTTAAAGAGCTTTACCTAATGTGACAAACAGAAAGAGCTGAGGACCTGAATGAGAACCATTCATTCAGCTGGTCAACACACACACACACACACACACACACACACACACTTACACTTGAACAGTGTTTCCAACCTTTTTGAGCCAAGGCACACATTTTTCAAGAGGAACATTACAAGGCACACTAAAATTTTCATCAAATCAGTCGCCTGGTACAGGATCAATAATTGAGGGTGTAGAAACAAAAAACTGAGAGGTCAAAAATAATGTTCTTGTCTCATCATCTGAACTCGCTTTATCCTCCCTAATCCCACGGGAGGACCTAATCCAGCTACAAAGGGTGAAGGCGGGGTACACCCTGTATGAGTCTCCAGTTCATCTCAGGACTGAACATATATAGACAAACAATCACTCTCACATTCACACCTATGGACAAATTAGATTAACCAATTAACCTATCAGTGCATGTCGTTGGGGCTATCTTAGGTAAGCGATGTTCATCCATTCTGGAGACATGCCCTGCCCAATGTAGTTTTGATCTCAGAAGCATGGCCTCGATGCTGGTGATCTCTGCCTGTGCGCGTTACAAGGACTCCCTGAAGAAATCCCTCGGTGTCTGCCACATTGACCATCACCAGTGGTCTACTCTGGCTGCTGACCGCGTCTCCTGGCATCACATCATTCACCAGGCTGTCTCCTCTTTTGAGGAGTCCCTCAAAAACAACCTGAGGGAGAAACGCCGCAGGAGGAAAAATCGGCAAGCATCAACAGTTGTACCTGATGTGACCTTTGACTGCAGCCGCTGCGGCCGCACCTGCCTATTTCGCATTGGCCTTGTCAGCCACGAGCATGCCTGTAGTCGACGTGGGCAACCCCCTTCATGAAATCTTTGTTTGCGAAGTCAAGCCAAGAGGATAGAGCATGTCTTTGGATGGTGGGAGGAAACCAGAGTACCTGGAGAAAACCCACTCAGACACGAGGAGAACATGCAAACTCCGTACAGAAAGGTCTGGTGTGGGAATCGAACCAGGGTCCTTCTTGCTTTGAGGCACGAGTGCTAACCACTGCACCACCGTCCCGCCCCAAAAATAATCTTGTGATGAGTTTTAATATTGAGAGTGTAAGTTGCAACAGAGTGTAGATGTGGAAGCTCTCTCTCTTTGAAATTTTTTGTCACTCACTATTTTTCCAAACTGAAATATGTCATGGGTGTAAGGTTCGACAAGAGGATTCCCAACAGAAATTGGCAAGCAACGCATGTGCAGGAGCATCTCCATGCACCATCAGTGCATTTCTTCTTAAAATTCCAGTAGATGTCTGTGAAGTAAATATTTAGCATGTGTGTATTTAGGATTCCTGTAGTCACCTTCATCTAGTCATGCATTCATACATTCAGTTATTTTCCATTAGGGAACAAAGGAGTGTTAAGAATCTCTTTGTTCTAGGTTAGAATTTTCCTGCCTGGGAATTAGCCACTCCTTAGAAGTGTTTAACCAATGAGATGTTCTCATGAAAATACGAATTTCTCTCTGTATCCAATAATATGCAATTATGTGTCTTTTTCTACCCAGTGATTGACGTCACTGGGCGGGGGGTGTGGTTCCAATAAATTCAACCTCCACGGGGCGGGAACGTCAGAAGGACACCCCGAAAGTGCACACCTAGGAGCCTAATTGCTCAATTGTCTTTTCGTGGCCTTCTCCTCCCGCGGGGGAAAAAAAGCAACATCACGGTTTTCCCTGTGTTTGTTCTTAACCTGTTTTTGTTAAATTAGACTTATCAATGTCAGATCATCGTTATGGAACCAGGAGGAAATGTAAGTCTAGAACATTCTTGCGACAGATGAATTTGGTGTTCCAGGTGTAATGCTCAAAGTTCATGTGTCACAAGAATGTTTTAAACTTACATTTCCTCCTGGTTCCATAATGATGCTCTGCACTGATGCTCAATGGAAATGCTACTGCCACTGCCCCACTTACAAATTTCAATCAGAAATTGTCTTGTCAAGCCTTACACCCATGACGTATTTCTGGTTGGAAAAATATCAATAGCAAGGACGAATTTTAGAGAGAGAGTGAGCAGCACTACACTTCCTCATCGGTGCTCTGTCTCAATTTATACGCTTGATATTAAAAGTTTATTTGCCACAAGATTACTTTTAACCTCTCAGTTTTATGTTTCTATGCCCTCACTTCCTGATCCGGTGCTCATTAATCTTGCCCAACATTGACCCATACATATAGCTAATGCACATCAGGTGCAATGATCCATTTGAGTAAAGGTCAAAGGTCAAGATCACAATTAACTAAAAGGTCAAAGTCACATTATCAGTTAAAACTCAAGAATGGAGGGTCACAGAACTTTCAGATTGGTACCAAATGATGTGGAATATCATAATAAAGATTTCTACAATTCTCATAATTGGTGTTATCACCTACAACCAATAGTTTTTGAGATCTCTGGAGTTCAAAAGTGACATGTTGCAAAATTAACTTCTGTTACACTGTGTGTGTGTCAAGCATAGACATATCACACTATGACGTAATCAATACTGGATATATTATAATATTACACACACTGATGCATATATACATATAAAGAAATTATGAATATTGCAAAAGGTCAAGTTTGCATTGATCAGAAAGATCAAAATCACATTATTGGCTCTAATTCAAGAACGGGTTGTTATTAACTTCCACACTACTGTATTTATCCACACAGCCCATAATAACTTACAGTACCTCCACTCTGCAGACAGGAGATGCTCTCTACCACAGAACCACTGTACAACCTGCATTTTCAAGAAACCAAAAGCAAGGACTGATACAAAAACCAAATTTACATATGTGTCTGTAACTGAAATTCAATTACGGATATAAAAATTTAAAACATGTACTTTAATTACTGCATTTAAAAGGATGTTTAAAACCAAAGTACTCAAATATAAAATATTACAATAAAGTAAAACAATTATCAGTAGAAATTTGAGGTTTTGCTTAGATCAAATCCTTTCTTTTATTATTATATATTATTGTTCTCTTGTTTTGTTTATGTAACTTTCCTTCCTGTAAATAGGTTCTCCATAAATAAGATGTTGCTTCCGCTGATGCCTTTTTGCCCCTGTTGCTATGGAGATGTGAACTATATGTATGTATATTATATTCTGTTAAATGGACCAATAAATAAATTGGTTAAAAAAAGTCACTTACTGATCTGACAGTGCACTCCCTCAAAGCCCAGCTGACACCTGCAGATGTACTCGTTGAAAACATCTCCACGTCTGGTCGGAGTCAATAGTTCACAAGTTCCATCATTTTTACAGGGATTAGGGCTACAAGGTCCTGACAAAAAAAACAGCAGAATAAACCCATGAAAACTCATTGAAGATGGCACATAGTTTCTACAAACAGTGTTAATTTACAGCCATTTTTACAGTGTATTTGCAGCAGTACCAGTGTCTGTCAGGTTAAAGGTGTATTGTGTACATTGTATTTGCGGTAATACCTATGTCTGTCAGGTTACAGGTGTCTCCAGTGAAACCATCAGCACAGATACAGATGAACGGCTCTTCTCCAACTCCTGTCACACATGTCGCACCATTGTGGCACAAATTCACTTCACAGTAATTTCCTGAATAAAACAAATAAATGAAATACATTTCCTGAATAAAATATATCAGATAAATACATCTTGTGAATAAATCTGATAAAATAACAACATGGCACCTTCAGACTACACTGTCGTAAAATGATGTATGAGTTTAATATTCAATTGTTTGGTTTATTTGTTTTGTTTTGTTATTTTGTCATTTTATTATTTGCTATTTTGATGTCAAGTTTCACATTCATTGATTTCTTTGAACTGCATGTATTCAGATAAATTAGCTAGCTGCTAGCTAATTCAGTGTTATACAGCAGTTACATGCTGCGTTAGCCCGCACACTAGTTTAGCTAATGGTACATTTGCCCCCACAGTGGTTTGGCTAATGCTACATTTGCCCCCACAGTGGTTTGGCTCATGCTATATTTGCCCCCACAGTGGTTTGGCTCATGCTATATTTGCCCCCACAGTGGTTTGGCTAATGTTACCTTTGCCCCCACAGTGGTTTGGCTCATGCTATATTTGCCCCCACAGTTGTTCGGTTCATGCTATATTTGCCCCCACAGTGGTTCAGCTAACTTCGTATCATGGTGTAGGGGTCATAAATAAAAACAAACACAAAGATCATTGTTTTTACTGCAAAAGAAAGCAATACATATTTTAAGTAAAAACACACACCATGAACCATCCAATTCATTATTTATTCATTATAACATTCTCACATTCAAACATTTTGTAGATTACAAAATAATACGAATTATGTATAAAATGAAAAATGGACAATTACTCCCAAGTAGTATCCAGAGGTTGTTTAACATGAGAGAGAGAGAGAGAGAGAGAGAGAGAGAGAGAGAGAGAGAGAGAGAGAGGAGAGAGAGAGAGAGAGAGAGAGACAGAGAGAGAGAGACAGAGAGAGAGAGACAGAGAGAGAGAGACAGAGAGAGAGCGAGCCATTACAGTCTGAGGGGTACAATACAGTTTGATAAACCAAATATCCATCCAAATATCAAAAGTCACTGCTCATCTGTTCAGGATGTGAAAAACTTTCATTATGCAATACACATTGTGGAAAGATAGAGAACATGTTAAATTAGATGAATTAATTTCATGTCTTGTCCTTTTGATGTTTGTCGAATGAGATTTAGTACCATAGCTGGAAATGCACCAGTAATGTAATAACCATATTGAATGTAAATAGTTTGTAATAAGGGGAGGTGTTATAAGCTTTGATCAGTCCTTCTTTTGATTGTGCCTTACTCTCTGTCTTTTTTCTGTTATCTGTAGCTCAATTTTTGTTGCTTTAAATCAGGGGTCTCAAACATGCAGCCTGGGAGACAAAATGCAGCTTGCTAACAGTTCCAATGTGGCCCATGGGAGGAAGAGCACAACAGCCTCTTAAATTACTCCATATTTTCTTCTCAGTTTTTTTTACCTATAAATGATGACAACTTCAAATTTTTTATCATTTATTAAATTATGAAAATATTTACATTTACAAACTATCCTATAACAATAAATTGTGAATAACCTGAAATGACAATTTGAACCATTTTCTGTTTCTGTTACTAAGAGTTTAGTGTCTTTGTAGAACTGATCCATAATAAAATTTCACTTGTTTTGCGTATGGATAATTTATAAAAGTATTTTCATAATTTAATGGGGGGGTTTTTTGCACTAAAAGATTTTTTTTTTAAATTGGAGTTGTCATTATTTATAGGTTATTGGTGGCACTGTGGCAGAGTGGTTAGCGCTCTTGCCTCACACAGCAAGAAGACCGGGGTTCGATTCCAGGACCATGTAGGCCTTTCTGTGTGGAGTTTACATGTTTCTCTCTCTGTGTCTGGATGGGTTTCCTCCGGATGCTCCAGTTTCCCCATCACCCAAAAACATGTTTCCTAGGGTAAAAATTCTCCAGCCAGGTGATTCTGACCATTAGCCTGGCTTTGAATACTGGAGATGGCTGCCCACTGCTCCTTACAGGTGCCCCAACAGCATCAAATAAAGGATGGGTTAAATGCAGAGGACAAATTTCATTGTACAGTTGTATAATGACAAATGTAGTTCTTTCTTCCATCATGTTTTCATTATACTGGTCTGGCCCATTGAAGATTGATTGTGGAAAATGAAGAAATTATTTTGAGACCCCTACTTTAAATTATCTTTCTTTGCTTTTAATTGACCAAAATAAATTCAATCAATCAATCTGTACTTTATACTCCTTACATTCTCACAGTAGACTTGCTATTTTTTCAAAGTAAACAGATGTGAGTATGAAAAATTAAATCACTTCAGAGGGAAAATTAAGTGATTTAAAACATTAGAATTATGATTTTATCTCATAATATTGACTTTTTAATCATAATTTTGACTTTTACCTCACAATTGTGACTTTTTATTTCATTTAATTTCATTTATGCATTTGTCAGCAACAGTGCAATAAACACAGTCTATAGTATTAAGCTAATTCACAACCCTCATCCCTAGGTGGGCTTTTCAGAGAAGAAACAGATGAAGAAAAAAAGGAAAGCAACACGCATTTAAATATAGATACACAGTATTTTTTTTAAATCTCACAATTTTGACTCTTTCCCCCATAATTCTGACTTTTTATCTCATGGGATAAAAAGTCATGAGATTTAAAAAAAAAAAAAATCATAAATATGAGATAAAGAATGCATAATTATGAGATAAATATCACAAACATGAGATAAAACGTCAAAATTATAAGGATGATTTTATCTCAACTGTGACTTTTTTCTCCACTTTTCCTAAATTTCCTGTCCATACCCACAAAACTGAGTCCTGTGACCTGATCAAACACATTATCTACAAACTAACTCATTTTCAAGTTTGATTTTTGGATACTTTTGAAACTTTATGATTTTTCCTGGTTAAATGAGTATTATTTCATCCATTGCAAAAATAATGAAAGCAGTTTTAATTTTTCACTTTTTTACAATTGAGAAGTTCAATAAAGAAGTTGAATCAGTACTTCTACTTTTACCAGAGTATTTTTCACACCAGTAGCTGTACTTACACTTTTGTACAGAATGTGAGTACTTTTACCACCTCTGGTTATGTCTTATTACCATTTAACTGGATTGTAGCAAGAAGCAGAGATAGTGAAGTCCAGCTTCAGACAGAAGACAAATGCAGATGGTTTTGTGTGCTCAGCAATTTGAACAGCTGTGGTTATTTCTGCTGATGACTCACATATCCCAACTGGAGCAACGTCTGGGACTTTTAATGCCAGTGTTCAGAGCGCACATGTATGTATGTGTATGCGTGTGTGTGAGTGAGTGAGTGAGTGAGTGAGTGAGTGAGTGAGTGAGTGAGTGAGTGAGTGAGTGAGTGAGTGAGTGAGTGAGTGAGTGAGTGAGTGAGTGAGTGAGTGAGTGAGTGAGTGAGTGAGTGAGTGAGTCAATGTCGCCATGTCTGGACTGGACTGGATTTAATGCAAATAACTTTTTCTAATCATATTTGGAAAGTAAACAGATGGACAGGATCATAACTCGTATGTCAACTGTGACTAAGTTTATTCATGTGAGCAGAAGTGGATAGGGTGGGGTACAGGTATGGACCCAGGGCAAACATTAGTTTAGTTTGACCCAGGGCCAACACACTTGATTCAGATGATCAGCCTATCATCAAGCTGTGCGGAAGAGTGATAATGTCTGTCAGGTGTGCTGGAAGAGGGAAACATCTAAAACATGCAGGATAGCGGCTCTCTCGGACCAGGGTTGCAGACCCCTGGTCTAAAGCCTAGACCGTACGTCTGTGGTTGTAACTTAAAATGGGTCTGATTTTCTTTTTAAAGTACTCATTTAAATATAGTTTAGAAACAGGTACAATTTTTAAAGTATTGATTTGGTATCAGTATTGAATGAAACCCTTTGGATACTCAACCCAAGGAGTGGAGTTTGATGGGTTAGGGTTAGCAATCCATTACCAATATATTAGCAATACATAGAAGCTTCGAGTCCACTTGAGAAAGTGCTGTTGATGTGCGGAAGGTTTAGATTCAGGTATTACAGCATTTATGAAATACTGCAATGAGAGGCTAATGCTAATACTGCAGTGTGAGGCTAATGGTAATGCCAATACTGCAGTGGGAGGGTACTACTAATGCTGCAGTAGGAGGCTAATGATAATGCTGAAGTGGGAGGCTAATGCTAATGTTACAGTGGGAGGCTAGTACTAATACTGCAGTAGGAGGTTTCTGCTAATGCTAATACTGCAGTGAGTGAAAAATGCTAATGCTGTCGTGGGAGGCTAATGCTAGTGTTAATACGGGAGTGGGTGGCCAATAATAAGGCTAATGCTGCAATAGGAGGTGGCAAATAATAATGCTAATGCTGCAATAGGAGTCTAATGCTAATGCTGCAGTAGGAGGCTAATGCTAATGCTGCAGTTAAAGACCAATGTTAATGCTAATGGTGCAATGGGAGGCTAATGCTAATACTAATGCTGCAGTGGGAGGCTAATGCTAGTGCTAATACTGCAGTGGGTGGCCAATACTAATGCTAATGCTGTAGTGGGAGGCTAATGCTAGTGTGAATGCTGCAATGGGAGGTTAATGCTAGTGCTGCAGGGGGAGGCTAATGCTACAGTGGGAGACTAATGCTAGTGCTGATACTGTAGTTAACTACTGACACTAAAAGTGTCAATTGTTAACACTGTAACTATTGGTAGTTAACACCAACAGTGTCAGTACTTGACACAGACAGTGTCAATAGTTAACACTCATTGAAGTGCAGGATTAAAAGCTTACAGGATTAGTGGTTGAACAGAAGCCGCAGCTCTTTCAGGAACCAGTGGTTACACAACAGACACACACACACACACACACCAGCTGATCATATGTCTGTTCAGGTGTTGGAGGACAGCAGGTTAATGCCAGTGTCAGACAAACACATGTGCTGTTATTTTCCACTCTGTAACACAGTCTGCAAAACAGTTGAGTCCTTTAGCGGGTCCAGTTTGGCCCAGTTTATGCCACGTTTCTACTACATGGTATCGGCTCAACTCGAGTCGGCTCAGGGACCACGTATTATTCCTTGAGAGTGTTTCCAGATACTCTCATACCTGGACGTCATCATGAGACGCCATCAAGCTCACACAGATTTTTTCCTCATCCACCAAAGACAGAAATGTATCAACCTCCACAACTGACCATGGTGTAGTTTTGTGGAATACCATCATTGCGTTGCGGACTGAATTTAACTTAGCAATCTGTTTACTGTAACTTCAAATGTTGTTTTTTTCTGCTTTCTGCTTCTTCAACATATTCTCCATTACAAAAAAAATCACCAAAGTCACACAGACTGCCACTAAAATAATTTAGCTCACCATCACAGACCCCTCACACTTTAATCATAATGCAGTCACACATATTGCACAGACGATAGGTACAGACCATAGTTACAGATTCAGACCACCCTCTGCAGACTCACTTTGTCCTGCTTCCATCAGGATGGAGGTTCAGGACTCTGAGGTGGAGGTGACCACACTTCAGCAGAACCTTTGACCCCTCTGCTACCTACCTACCTACCCACCTACCTACCTTCCTGCCTTCTTGCCTGCCTGCCTGTGTCCAACTGACTTGGCAAGGCACTGAACATTTACAGCAGTTACATGTCTCAACTATTTGATGGGTTACAATGAAAGTTAGTGCAGTCAGTCATGTTCTCCAAAGGTCAAAATGTAAGAAATACACTTCTAATAATTGGTGCCTGGCACAACAAACACCAACCCCCTTACACACATTTACCTGATTTATCCTATCTCTTAGCATTGCAAAAATACATTTTTGATGACTATGACCTTTGACCTACATTCACCAAAATATAATGGGATCTATTCTGGACCACCTTGCACCTTTCCTGAAAATGTCATAGAAATTGGTCCAGTATATTTTGCATAAAGCTGCTGATAAACAAACAGACCAACTCAAAAACAATACCCCTCTCCCTTTCAGGGGTGGGCTAAAAAGCTGATTTGCATCAAACTGTGTGATAGGAAGAGGTATGGGTCATCTCTCCTCCATGTTTGGTGCAAATCATATCGTTCTCTGTAGTGTAACCCTGCACACAAACACTGAAATCATAACTTACATGGGTGGCTGTGGCTCAGTTGGTAGAGTGGGTCGCCCAATGACCGGGAGGTTGGTGGTTCGCGTCCCGGGCAAGACACTGAACCTTAGGCCCCCAGTAGGACTGACCTTAGACCATAGAAACCTACTGGTGTAGTGTGAATGGGTGAATGTGAGGCTAATGTAAAGCGCTTTGGGCACCATGAAGGTGGAAAAGCACTATATTGGAAAAAAAAAAAATGCAATGCAACTTCTTTGGCAGACAAGGGACGAGTGGTGGTGAGTTGACAGGTTCATTTAGTTTTAAATTTTAATGTTTTAAATGAAATTAAGTTAAATAAATGTGAATGGTTTAAATGCTGTCCCATGTTTCAATGTTCAAAATAAAGACTTTGATATTATTTAAATAACTGTTTCTTTTTCTATTGAATTTCAGCAAAATATATATATATATATATATATATATATATATATATATATATATTTATTTAATATATATATAAATAGGGCCAATGGCCCTGTGCTCATCCAGACCTCACAGCTGTGATGTTTTGCTATCAACAAAAGGGAGTTCTTCAAGAGATCATGTGTTTACATGGGCATGTGAATTCTGAATAAGAGTTTACATGGGAAATGGGTTCATTCCGCTGTAGTTAATTCAACTTTAAGAGGTGGGGGTACAGAGGGTTCTGATTGGACAGAATGCTCACCTGGCGTCTTGACGTCTTGCGTCCACTTCCTGTTTTGCTATCATTGCAACTATCAACATGGAAGATCGGATACTATATGCTATTTTTGCATTTATGTGTGTGATGGCTTGCTTCGTACAGCCATGTGAAAATGTTTCTACACTAATGCCGGCAGCGTGGAATATGTATGTCATCAACTATGTACGTTATTACAACGAGACCAGGAGCATGTGCACAAAGACAGGAATAATGTTAAAGCAGAATAAACTGTTTACATGGGACAGGAATGATCTTATTCGGAATTAACATCAGAATAAACCAGTGACTTTATTCTACATTAAGTTGAATTTGGAATTAACATTTTCAACAGGAAATATGTGTTTAAACAGTCATCTTAAAGCGGGATTAACTTTTATTCTGAATTAAACAGGAATAAAAACTCCCATGTAAACAGGCCTAATGTGGTTCTAATGTAGCTTCTCCACACATATAAATGCTGCCAAACTTAGCTCCACTCCTGACTGACCTAGATACAGTACATCCCTTTCAGGAAGTGACCAGAGTCACCATGACAACATCTTGTACCAAATATACTGAGCTGCTGCATGGTTGTGGTCCATATCTTCATGGTTGTGGTCCATATCTTCACTGGGTGTTGTGCTCCTTCTACTATTCAATCTGACACCTTTGTTTACTGATTGTTCTTCTTCTATGGTGCCAACCAGAGGGATAATAATGTGAAAGGGTGTGTAGCATCACCTAGTGTCTGGGAGTTGAACAGTAATTGGATTATCTTTCTGTAATGTTTGCTTGCATGTAAACTGACAATTGTGGAAAAACTCCAGTTCAGTCCTTAGATCCATTATAATAATAGCTGAACTTAGTTGTGACTGTAAACAAACCAAGTCACTGTAAAAGTCAGATAGGCTAAGAGTTATGTAAATATGTAGTTAAATGTATGTACGCATGCAAATGCGCACGTAAATGTATGCATATATGTAAATGTGTATGTAAATGAGTGTGTAAATGTGTGTGTAAATACGTACGTAAATGTGTGTATACATAAATACAGTGTACATGTATATATGTAAATGTGTACGTAAACGTGTTTATATATGTAAATGTGTATGTAAACGTGTTTATATATGTAAATGTGTATGTAAATTGTATTTACATACACATTTACAGCATTATTTATTCTCCATTTACTGCAATGAAAATGTTCAAAGTGAAAGTGTCCAGAATCCAGGATGTCATCACCAAAATCTAACCATTTGTTCCTTATGACACCCCCAATACCTCATGAAATTTTCACCAAGATCCGTCCATAACTTTTTGAGTTATCTTGCTAACTAACAGACAGACAGACAAACAGAAAAACTCAAGCAAAAACATAACCTCCATGGCGGAGGTAAATAAAAACAGACTGACCTGTAACAGCAGACACTAACACCAGGACACTCACAGCTGTGACACATGGTTTAATAAAAGCCTTTAAGCTCTGCTTCATCTTTGTTTTCCCTTCCTCCGATAAAAAAAACACTCCCGGTTCTTCAGTCAGTTCTTGAATCAGTTGTTGTTCCCCTCGTCAGACCGGTGCTGCCTTCAGGTGCTGTGGGAAAAATGTGAACTCCTTCAGTGTTCCACACAGAGGAGGAGATGAAGAAAGAAATGAACTGAGCAAAGAAGCCCACAGCTGAACATGTGACGTATGAGTGAAGGAGCGGAGCTATGAGGCTGACCCCGCCCCCTGTCAGTCCTTTTTAACCCATCTAGACCCAGAGAGACTTTTGTGCTGAGCTGCCAACACTCCCTTTTCCCCCGGGACTCTCCCAATTTCAGACCCTTCTTGCGAGCCTTCCGTTTTGTAATTTCTCCTGGTAATCTCCAGTAATGTATTAGGTCTGAATGTCAAAAACTAAATCTGAAGACGTATCATTTGGCTGATGTTCTCCAGTTGGCACAGATCATGTATAGAACATATACACGTAATTTTTGACTATCTGACAACCCATAGATGTGTGGTTAATCTGTGCGCATGTTACTATTGTCAATGAGGAAGCAGCCTCATTCAGTCAGGGAGTAGGGAAATCATTTAAAATGTTTACCTGGGGATAATAAGTAATTATTTAGTATAAGTTTAATTTTTGGGACATGTACAGCCAGATTTGGGACTCGGGACAACATCTTAGAATTCGGAACTGTCCCGATTTTTCGGGACATCTGGTCACCCTAACACACACAGGCCAACATGGTAGCTCAGTTTTAATGTTATAAAACACAAAACATAAATATGTTTGAAGATTCTCAGTCAACTTAAATCCAACCAAGGAATATATCTGTCACTGTGTGTATGTGTGTGTGTGTGTGTGTGTGATTAAAGTAAGAATCAGTGTTGTACCTGAACGCGTTCATTGAACGATCGTTCACGAACTATATCATATTTTTAACGAACGTGAATGACTCGTTCACTTTTGCCAAATGAACGGGAAGTTGTGAACGCGGTTATTCTGGCATTTATTGAACTGCGCTCTTATGTAGTTCACATTTCGTTCTTATCACGTTGTAATTATTGAGTCCTATAAGGTATAAAATGGTATCAAAACACAGCATTATCATAGATGTCATTTTTGTATTATTCGGCGGGGGTGGGGGTGCAGAGAGTTTTGGGGAGCGGAGAAAAAGAGTTAAATGTACAGAGTGTGACCGGTGACCGGAGCAGGTGTTGTCCCGTTCTTGGAAATAAACATTGAAAACGAAGCTCACTGAAACCACTCCTTGTGAGAGGGAAGTTAACCCCGGGGTAAGGTACTTACTTCCGCCCTGGAGGGGCGGCATTTTCCCCTGATTTTTTGACTGCAGGATAACGTCAGAAACGGTTAATAATACGTTTACAATAATCAAAACGATGAACTGAACTAATTCATATTGAGTAACTTGAACTGAACCTTGAACTAGTTCCTAATCAAGGTGAACTTTCCCAACACTGGTAAGAATACGTTTAAAAGGTTAATCTAAATTTAACATGAATAATTTAACATTAATAAAGTTAATGTACATGCCATCCATTGAAAAATAAAATGATATTTCTGGATAAATATAGTCTTAGAGGATTTAATCATACACTGAAACCTAATGACTTCCAACTTTACCATCATTTATCATCATAACAACTACTTGTGTCTCCTGAAAATGTAAGACCCACCATCACCAAAATAATCTCCCGGATTCTGCAACTCAAATGTTGGCAGGTATGCTTTAGTGTCAGATATAAACATGACTTTTTCCTACTTACTGAATGTTCGTCACTTTGTTCATATTTCATTGTACTTCTTTATGATAAGAAATGAGGTAGCTGCTCCTCAACTCTAGTAAGTCCTTTAAGGCAGTGTTTCCCAACCCTGGTCCTCAAGGCACACTGTCCTGGATGTTTTAGATGTTTCTCTCTCCAACCACACTAGACGCTATTTGACCACTAAAGGGCGACAGAGCTCAGTGAATGTTTCTGTACTTAATGTACATGTGTTTTCTATATTCTGTGAGAGACTTTGTTTAGAGTGAATGTATTTTGATTTCCTTTATTACCTCCACCAAGGAGGGGTTTTTTTGTCGGTGTTTGTTTGTTTGTTGGTTGGTTGTGTACAACATAACTAAAAAACGAATAGATGGATTTTGATGAAATTCTCAGGGTATGGTGGTAATGAAGAGATCAACAAATGATTCGATTTTGGTGAGGGGTCTGCCTTGCTGGAGGTCTGCCCTCTCAGAGTGTAGTGTAGACCTTTTCTAGTTAGTATATCTATTCTTTTTCTGCATGTTTTATAGAAACCACGTACAAACCTACATACATCCATAATTACAGCCATATGAATCTTTGAAAATAAATGACTCTTCAACCAACTCTTGTCTTTGGTGACATTCTATCTGATTTGAACTAGGGCAGCTTTGGCCCAGTTGGTAGAGCGGGTTGTTCAATTGTCCAAGGGTTACGGATCTGGCTGTCCATATGTCCTTGGGCATGACACTGAACCCTGACTTAGGCTCCCTGTAGGACTGACAGAAGCTTAGAAACCTACTGGTGTGAATGTGTGGCTAATGTGGGGCCAGGGGGTCCATGGCCTGGATAACCTTTGTGCTCTGACTTGATTAAAAGCTGTAGTAAAAAAAGTTATATCGAAGAGCAAAGTCACCACACACCTTCACTGCTGTCAATAAAAAAACTGTCACAGAGACGCTGCATTTTGATTTGAATTTGTGAGCCTATCAAATGAATTGTTTATCATTACATCATCTGTGAGTGTCCTCAGCTGCCAAACAACTGGCTGCTTCTACAGAAGTGAAGAGACAAAAATCCATAGCTGATTTTTTTCCCCCAAGTAAACAGAGAAAACAGAATGTTCATCAAACTACAGCTTCTGTGACACTGGCCCCAAAAGACCTGGAGCGCCCACCTCCATCCTCTACTCAAAGTCCACCACGGATCCCGCCACCCTGCTAACCTGCTAGCTGCTCTCCTCCGGCTGCTTCATCACAAGCTCCCGAGAGCCACTGTTGCACAAGCAAAGGTTTGATTAACAAAAAAACAGAGGCCGCTTTCACCATTCATGGTTAATGTAATATAAATGTAAGTTGTTCTGTCAGTTACTTTTGGCGGCTGTGCTTGTTTTGTTGTTGGATACTTGTGTATGTGAGCCCCCAATCGTTCGTTCAATCGTTTTTCAAAATGAAACCAAAAATAAGATAACAAAAAAACATCTTGTTTCTTCATTTTTTGTTTCCAAAACCAATATGAAAAAATGGATAACGATCCGTTTTTCATTTTTCGTTTTTGTGTTTAAATGAATACTAGAAAAAACAGATAACGGCTGTTTCTCGTTTTATCCAATTTTGACTTGAAGCAAATTGAGTAAATCAGAAATGACCGTGACCCACAGTGACAAAGATAGAAACCTATGTCCTATTTCCAGAAACTAAAAGGGTCACCCTAAGACCTGAAGTTATGACCATGGAGAAAATTAGTGTCATATTCCAGGTATGTTCTTTTTATAACACACAAAAAATATTTAATGTACAAGTGTATATGTATATCTTGCATATGTGTACAGCTTGTACTTACCTTATGTATTGATGACAAGATAATAGTTTCCAACTCTGCATCTGACGTATGTCTTTTACACCTGAGTTGGTGTTGAGCACAGAATCTTCTCAACGACATTTCCCAGGATCTCTGAATACCTAACTGTCAGAACGTGTTAGAAATCTCAGCATATGTTTTTCCATCGTCAAACAGCTGTTTAATCATACCACAATGATCTTCAAGTCCGGTGGACATGTTTCTTTTGGTTGTTAAGATTCATTTCTGGTTTACTCAACTTGCCTCAGGTCAAAATTGGATAAAACAGGAAATGGCCGTTATCCATTTTTTCCATTATTCATTTAAACACAAAAACGAAAAATGAAAAAACAGATGGTTATACATTTTTTTCATTTTGATTTTGGAAACAAATAATGAAGAAACAAGTTGTTTTTTTAATTGTTATGTTTTACTTCTTCCCACTCCTTTTTGAGTGCAAGACTTTTTGTTGACCATTTTGATTGATCTTTTGATGATTTTGTGTGCTCGAAATAAATTTTATTGAACTGAACTCAGTTAATACACAGGGACAATCTGTGGAGGACAAAAACTGGGGCTTTTATATTATAATTATGACTTTTGTCTCATAATTTTGGGTTTTTATCTCATGGTTGCCGTTTTTTAAATCTCATAATTATGCTTAATTTTTTTTAAATCTCATATTTGTGACTTAAAAAAATATTCTATTTATGGCTTTTAAAAAAATCTTAAATGTGACTTTTTTCCTGAATTTTTTCCTAAATTTCCTGTCCATACCCACTAAACTAAATAACTATGACCGGATCAAACACATTATTTACACAGTAACTCACTTTAAAAGGCTTTATTTTTTGATACTTTTAGATTTTTCCT
>CM035785.1:16746830-16891830 GCA_020466265.1 Siphamia tubifer
TGTAGCAGGATGTGACCTTGTGTTTCAGGTTTGGTTGGGGCAAAGCAAACATTAGCTGCTCTTATTGGTGACACATTTTTATTACTGACAACAGTGGTTTATAATAAGAATAAGCACTATTCGTCCAGGCATGAGTCTTTTGACAGATATACTGAGTGTCCAGGGGCGCAGATAGGTTTGTGAAACTGGGGGGGACGAAGATGCCAGCTAACACCCCCCGACCCCCCAGCCCCACCATTCTGATTGGGGGGGGGGGGTTATTACTCCTCAAAGACGAAAAATGCATTATCTTACCTAATTGTGATGTCTGATGTTCTCAAGTGCTATATACCACTGACATGACAGGATGATCAATATGGGTGTGGGTGTGTGTGTGTGTGTGTGTTATGACTGCTCACTGTTTGTGTATATTTGGACTGTCAAACTTAATTACCCATCATTGGAAGAAATTATTTATTATATAAGTATTAGATAAATTATTATTTAATGAAGTTTATTAATGCTGATACTAATTCAAATCACTCACTAAACATACCATATGCTGTTTGCAAAACTGTTTTATTTTAACACTGACTTTCAGCACACTGATTCTTTCAGAAATTTCACAGGAGTGTAAAAAACATAATGTAATTAAAACTTCTAACACACTAACAACCAACACAAAATAGGACACAGCCTCCATATACAAATTAAATTGTAAATAAGATCTCTCCATGAGAGTTTTCAATAATGGTCTCAAAACTGATTAAGTGAAGGATCCAAAAACCTCTCTCCTCCGATCCTTGCCCTGAATATATGTCTGGGGCATGTACAGGTGGAGGCAGAAGAAGGTGACGGTTTGGCTCTGGCCAGCTTTGTACGATTCCTACTCTCACGGCGACATTGCTTTGAACAGAAATTGCAAGGTGATTAACTTTTTTCATCACCAGCCAATGTGGCTAGTAGATTTTTTTTATCTTACTCCCCTATCAGAAATTCAACTAGCCATTTTTCCCCTGACCAAATTTCATTAAATTATTTTATTTAACCTTTTCCTCTTGAAATAATTAATTTCTTTAAACATATGATCTTTTGTTTTTTACATTTTCACATTTAACTCTTAAAACTTCTTGCTTTTACATTTTCTCACCTTTCACTGTTAACACTTCTTTACTGTTCTCACCTATATTACAATTTATACAATACATAGACTCACATCTTGTTGCTCTTACATTTTCTCAATTGGTCCCATATCATTTCTTCAAACATATGATCACATTTTTATTTTTATTTTTTTGCATTTTCACATTTAACTCCTAACTTCTTTACTTTTTATCTCCACTGTCCCCACTGTAAACATACACTCACATTACATCTTGGTGTTGTTATAAACTTTCTTAAACCATCTCATTTCCTTAGCCTATTTGTGGACTCACCAACTGACCAAAGATAGCACCAAATCCTCATATAAGCCCGTTATGATCAATTCATTTGGGCTTATTAGCATTCCTGTCAAACACACAAGTAGGCTGTAGGCGCACTGGCGCGCGCACTGGCGCGCGCACTGGCACGCGTGCTAGTACGTGCCATTGCGCGCACCAGTGCGCTGCCAGAACGCGTTCTGTAACACGTGATATAATAAACACAACGCGTGGCTATGTGAACACTTTGGCTTTGCCATAGGGGCGCTGCCTGGGCCGAAGCAAGCAAGACAGGAAACATAAGACAGGGGAAGGATAAAAAAAATAGGACTGTCATATGCTGGTGCCCCATAGAGGATTGTTACAACCGGGTCTGCACTCGCCAACAGCCAAAGTGGCTAGTAAGTTGTTTTTTTAAATGGATTTTTACCCGCATTTGGCGGGTTGGTGGGTGTTAATTTAGAGCCCTGGTGATAACGTAAAGTAGCAGTTTACTTACAGCTGTTGCTCTTTGAAAAAAAAAAACACATGATCGTTTTCTGCTTTTTAGCTCGCCTCATTATTCCATGCCGTGTTGGGGTCCTCCTGAACATGCACCCTGGCTGTCCAAATAATGCCTGTCAGACTGTTTGTAACCATGGCAACCAAAGTTGACGACGATGCCGCCGCACAGCGCAATAACAGAGTCACGTTATTACGTATGTTAATTCATATTTTGGTTTCTTCGTGATGCTTGACTAAGTAAGAAGTAAGTAGTAAAAGTTAAAAAAAAGTAAGAAGTTTTTTTCTTAAATAAAAGTGGGTGGGATGGATCTAAGGGCATTCAAAACTGGGTGTGTCATGACACACCTGACACCCCCGCTATCTGCGCGCCTGTGAGTGTCAGTCTCTGCAGGGGGATTCAGGTTATCAGACTGGGCATCACTGGTGTAGAAAGCACTCTGATTATCTACTCCTGATACTCGACTGTTTACATCAACATTGAATATCTATTTGGTACAGTGAATGCTTGTTAAAAACACGATATTGTAGGGAAAAGTCAAGTGACGGTTACCATCTGGTAAAATAACTAAATAATAATAATAATAATTACAATAATTTACACCAAAAAATGTTTGGGTAGATAGTTGCTTATATTTCCAGGAAAATTTATTTTGAAATGATAAAAAAGGGAGTGTGAATAATTTAATAAATGCATATATCTATGTAAAATACATTTGAATATGTATGTTGTAAATTTAAAAAGTATGATCTTGATTTAAATGTTTTTAGATTTATTTATATTTTTCTCTATTTAGGTCAAGGATTGGGTACCGAGTGTTTGTCATTTGATACAATACCAAATCGGTAGTTTACAAAGAAAAAACACTAATTACAACCAGAGGCATACGCGATTGAACCGCAACATCAAATTTAACTGATAACTTGCCAAACCAGTCTGACAAACAAGTGAACTGTGAGAACACATCTAACACAGGCGCGCAGATAGCGGGGGTGTCAGGTGTGTCATGACACACCCAGTTTTGAATGCCCTTAGATCCATCCCACCCACTTTTATTTAAGAAAAAAACTTCTTACTTTTTTAACTTTTACTACTTACTTCTTACTTAGTCAAGCATCACGAAGAAACCAAAATATGAATTAACATACGTAATAACGTGACTCGGTTATTGCGCTGTGCGGCGGCATCGTCGTTAACTTTGGTTGCCATGGTTACAAACAGTCTGACAGGCATTATTTGGGCAGCCAGGGTGCATGTTCAGGAGGACCCCAACACGGCATGGAATAATGAGGCGAGCTAAAAAGAAGAAAACGATCATGTGTTTTTTTTTTCAAAGAGCAACAGCTGTAAGTAAACTGCTACTTTACGTTATCACCAGGGCTCTAAATTAACACCCACCAACGCGCCAAATGCGGGTGAAAATCCATTTTGGCGGGTAAAAAAACAACTTACTAGCCACTTTGGCTGTTGGCGAGTGCAGACCCGGTTGTACCCATCCTCTATGGGGCGCCACCATATGACCGTCCTATTTTTTTATCCTTCCCCTGTCTTTTGTTTCCTGTCTTGCTTGCTTCGGCCCAGGCAGCGCCCCTATGGCAAAGCCAAAGTGTTCACATAGCCACGCGTTGTGTTTATTATATCACGTGTTACAGAACGCGTTCTGGCAGCGCACTGGTGCGCGCAATGGCACGTACTAGCACGCGTGCCAGTGCGCGCGCCAGTGCGCCTACAGCCTACTTGTGTGTTTGACAGGAATGCTAATAAGCCCAAATGAATTGATCATAACGGGCTTATATGAGGATTTGGTGCTATCTTTGGTCAGTTGGTGAGTCCACAAATAGGCTAAGGAAATGAGATGGTTTAAGAAAGTTTATAACAACACCAAGATGTAATGTGAGTGTATGTTTACAGTGGGGACAGTGGAGATAAAAAGTAAAGAAGTTAGGAGTTAAATGTGAAGATGCAAAAAAATAAAATAAAAATGTGATCATATGTTTGAAGAAATGATATGGGGACCAATTGAGAAAATGTAAGAGCAACAAGATGTGAGTCTATGTATTGTATAAATTGTAATATAGGTGAGAACAGTAAAGAAGTGTTAACAGTGAAAGGTGAGAAAATGTAAAAGCAAGAAGTTTTAAGAGTTAAATGTGAAAATGTAAAAAAAAAAGATCATATGTTTAAAGAAATGAATTATTTCAAGAGGAAAAGGTTAAATAAAATAATTTAATGAAATTTGGTCAGGGGAAAAATGGCTAGTTGAATTTCTGATAGGGGAGTAAGATAAAAAATCTACTAGCCACATTGGCTGGTGATGAAAAAAGTTAATCACCTTGCAATTTCTGTTCAAAGCAATGTCGCCGTGAGAGTAGGAATCGTACAAAGCTGGCCAGAGCCAAACTGTCACCTTCTTCTGCCTCCACCTGTACATGCCCCAGACATATATTCAGGGCAAGGATCGGAGGAGAGAGGTTTTTGGATCCTTCACTTAATCAGTTTTGAGACCATTATTGAAAACTCTCATGGAGAGATCTTATTTACAATTTAATTTGTATATGGAGGCTGTGTCCTATTTTGTGTTGGTTGTTAGTGTGTTAGAAGTTTTAATTACATTATGTTTTTTACACTCCTGTGAAATTTATGAAAGAATCAGTGTGCTGAAAGTCAGTGTTAAAATAAAACAGTTTTGCAAACAGCATATGGTATGTTTAGTGAGTGATTTGAATTAGTATCAGCATTAATAAACTTCATTAAATAATAATTTATCTAATACTTATATAATAAATAATTTCTTCCAATGATGGGTAATTAAGTTTGACAGTCCAAATATACACAAACAGTGAGCAGTCATAACACACACACACACCCACACCCACACCCATATTGATCATCCTGTCATGTCAGTGGTATATAGCACTTGAGAACATCAGACATCACAATTAGGTAAGATAATGCATTTTTCGTCTTTGAGGAGTAATAACCCCCCCCCCAATCAGAATGGTGGGGCTGGGGGGTCGGGGGGTGTTAGCTGGCATCTTCGTCCCCCCCAGTTTCACAAACCTATCTGCGCCCCTGATCTAACATATTATTATTATTATTATTATTATTATTATTATTAAGCTAGCACCACATCTCATGTCGCTAGCTGATGAATTCATATACACTAGTTATTTATTTGTGGTCTGCATTAAAATGTCTCTGTCACAATCATGGTCCAGTATCTCAACAGTAGTTGTAGTTGATCTGAAGCTTTATCTCTTGGCTCTGTCATTTCCATTTCTGATGTGCTATTAGCACAGTGCTAGGCTACTTAGCTCTTCACAGAGGCTTTAGTAAACACTGTGTGTCACAAAGTGCTACATTAAATTGCACTTATTTCAGACTTTGCATGTAAATGTATTTAGACACTTGTAGCATATGGAAGAGTCTGGATCTTCTTGTGAACTGTAACCACATATTCAACCTTTTTGACTTTGACATGTTGATGTCAGTACCGCTGCCACATGTGCGCTTCCATTAACAATGAACGGAGGGTGTAATTAAACGGCTGCATATATGTGTGGTACAAAATTCAAGTTAGATTTCAGTCTGGTTACTACGGTTACCCCAGTTCCACACCTATACAGACTTTCAGTACCCCAACCCTATTTAGGTCTGATCACCCCCACCCCTATCCAGTTATACGTTTTGGATATTTTAGCACATTTTTGGTGTCTTTTCCTGTATTTTAAGTTTTGGGATTTTTCATCTTTTTTTGTGGAATTTAGGAGGTTTTGTGGGGGGAAAAAAAATTTCTCTACATTATTTGTTTTGTGGGAAATTTCAGTACAAACAAACTCTGAGATAGAACAGTCAACTGGCATACTCTTTTGACCGAAGTACTTCCAGATTAAAATATCACATTAACGTGACCCATATGTTAGTCAGGGATTCTGATAGCACTCGGCTAATGCTAGCTCTAGGCCAGTGGTTTTCAAAGTGTGAGGTGGACCTCCCCTAGGGGCCACTGGAGGACTTCATGGGAGGTGCACCATGCGAACAATTGACCTGAATAAAAAAAGACAAATCATGTGGTTAACTACAATACATGTAAGAGGGGAAAAATACATTAAAAAAATTTACACAGATATTGAAATTTGTTTTTAAAAGACAGGGACATTCCCTGTGCTCATCCGGACCTCACAGCTGTGATGTCTTTCTATCAACAAAAGGGAGTCATTGAATAGATCATAAAATCAGAATTGAGGGAGAAGTGATTTTTAGTGAATTGTGGATGATGAAAAGACAATGGATGAAGTGCAATGGCAATGGCTCATCGTGACTTTGTGCAGATGAGCTAAAAAAAAAAAGGTAAAAACACAAAATATGGGGAAAAATATGTAAATTTTTTTTTAAAAGATGTTAAAAAAAAACACAAATGTTAAGTGTTAAAAAACATGCACACGTGTTTAAGACATTTTTAAGCACATAGAGATGAAGATGGATATTTTGAAAAATATGTTAAATAATACATTAAAAACCAAAAAAATTAAAGCTGTGGGTGGGGGGCATCTTTTCGGGGAGGCCCATGATCTTACACTTTGAAAACCCCTGCACTAGGCTAATGTGTTGCCCAGTTTACAGCAAACATTCAGTGCAGATATATTCACTTCTTTCTTGAGTCGGTTTATGAAAAATTAAACGGAATTAATATTTAATGATTAATCAAAAGCAGCCCTGTGAATAATCTGATTAAAGTTTTTAATAATTTCACAGCTCTAGTTTCGGTTTATTTTGGTATTTCTTAATTACTTTAGGCCAGATGTTCAGACTCGTAGTGAATGAAGCAGGCAATGCAGAAGGTATTTTCAAACTTTCTTTTTTTTTTTGATGGAATGATTTTACTATTTTTCTTCATGGGACTATGGCTTTTTAATTGATCCTCTCACTGTACAAATAGTTGGATGACATTTATGTGTGTAAGGAGTTAATGGATGTGTGTTTCAGGTTTGACCACATCACTGTGACTTCACTTCGCCAAGAACAACTCCTCATTAGAAACTGGCGTGAATACAAGTTGTAAGTAAAACGCTTTATTTTTATAGATCCTTTCACACTTTGTAAACAATGTGACATATTTAGGAAGTGGGATTTAACTGGAGCGTGGTAGCTTTTCTATACATATTGACATGTTTTAACATTGTTTTTGCTGAGGAAAATGAACCTTTTAGTAGATATGAGTCTACTCACTCACAGGGGGGCTTCCTCCTACAAAGATGTTATAAGAACTTATCATAACTGTGGGGGGACAATGTAACTTGCCTACAATATTGAGTTGACTAGTAGTTAGCATTGGCGTTTAAACACCACAAAAATCCTTAAATTAAAGATTAACTTAATGCTATTTCTATCCTGGTCTGTAATGTTATCCAAGCTGAAAATGAGAATTTATTCCAGATCAACTTTACCTAATATGAATTGTGCGCTGAGTGTATTGAGTGTTTCGTTACAATCACTTTGTCTAATTGTGTTCAACCTAAGCCATCTGTGATTGTTTTAACTTGCCTGTTGTCCTCAGGTCAAAATGACCCACCACTGTGTTATAAAAAAAATCCCCTAAATGATTGAGATATGAATTTTGATGAAATTTGATGAGTTCTCAAAATTCAATGAGACACCTGTAATTTCAATGCTTCTGGTTTCAAAGTACTTTCCATGAGCCTGATGGTATAGGTAAGAGTTGTTAGGCAGCGCCTTCGAAGGGAATACAGTCGGCATTCAGACAGATTCCACCCAGTGTGGCATTTTCTCAACACAACCTTGTGCACCTTTGATGGCAGCAACATAACGAAACGCACATGGTTATGTTGCTGACATCGAAGCTGTGCAGGAATTGGGAAATTATTCATTAGGAAAATTGAATTGTTTATATGCACATTTTCATGTAAGCTGTACAATAATCACCCTGACAGTCTAATTGAGTGTAAATCACAGTCGATTAGTTCCACACCACAGAACATGAGAATGTTTTGGTTCTGTCTCGGATCAATCGGTAGCAGAAAACAAGAGCAGCAGGCAGGTGGTCTTCTGGTGGACTGCACCACCTTTGATCTGACCCAAATGGAACTATATTAACCCTTTCATCTGACAAATGGAACTACACTCTATTACCAAATATATACATTTATTTTAAATAAAATATCTTTTTTAAAAATGCATTTTAACATCTTTGTGTTTTTTAAATATATTTTCACATTTGTGTATTATTTTAAAATCTATTTTCCCCATATTTTAACACCCATTTGTTTTAAAACATCCAGTTTATTAATCTTCCCATCAAAAAAAAAATCCTGCAGCTCAATCTTCCAACTTTGGTGCTTTTGTTTCAATATGATGCTAATGTTTACATGGTGTTAGCTAGCGCCTCTTTGCAAATCCAAAGCAATCTTTAAATAACCAGGTTCAGACTTGCCCCTGTTTGTTGATCACCCCACTCTCCATGTCCCCAGTCACTTTCACTTGAGGTGGGATTTAAAAACAAAAAAAAAATTAGAAAAAATGTATATACACACACACACACACACTTACACTTCTTGTATTCAGGTTTATTTTTCCTCAAGCTGAGCTTCTCTTGAAGGCCTCAAGTACCCCCCAAGGGAGGCCCACCTCACTATTTGAATGGTACAGATTTACAGTTTAACACCTCAAACCAAATTACTCAGAAAATGTGAATATTGTCTCATTATCTGAACCCACTTTATCCTCACTAGGGTCACAGAGGTCACTGGAGGCCTAATCCAGCTACAATGGGCAAAGGCAGGGTACACCCTGAGTCACCAGTTCATCTCAGGGCTGAACATGTATAGACAATCACTCTCACACTCACACCTATGGCCAATTTAGATTAACCAATTAACTTATTAGAGCATGTGTTTGGATGGTGGGAGGAAACTGGAGTACCTGGCGAAAACCCATGCGGACAACATGCAAACTCCACACAGAAAAGTCTGGTGTGGGAGTCGAACCAGGGTCCTTTTCACTGTGAGGCACGAGTGCTAACCACTGCACCACCGTGTCGCCCAATGTGAATATTGTTTGAAAGTGAATTTTGTGAAGCTGGAAGTCCTAATCACAACATTTAAAACAAATAAAACTTGAAATATGGATTCACATGCTATTTGTCTACATAATCCTGACATTTTACTTTTTAAAGTTGAGTTACAGAAATGCATAGGCAGTGCACAGATAGACGCTAGGTGGTGCTAGAGCACTTGCCCCTTTGCCCATTAGCAATGACAGTGACCTTTTGAAACTTCTGGGGGGGGGGGGTTTGTGTGTTTTAATGAGTACACTTGAGTGGGGCCGTGTTGAAATAATCTTTTAGAAAAGCTGCACGATTTAAAAAAAAAAAAAAAAAAAAAAAAAAAAAAACTCTCCGGAAATGGGCCCGCTATCTGTCTTCCTTTGTCACAAACTCGTGTGCAGTTCATCCAATGAAAAGCGCAGCAGCTGCAGCAACAGCAGCTGAGTGGCTGAAAGCAGTCTTTAGCCGCGACAGGATTCTCTTCATGTGCGTGAAGCACTGTTTAAACCGGACATTATTTGGACCTCACTACCTAGCCGTTCCTCCGTGGTGTGGGCACTGGGTGTCCACCCAGGTGCAAACAATGCTGTACATCACAATTAATACGAGCACAACCCAGAGACATTTCCAGTACCACCACAGCTCAGTACTCACTAACCTTTGACCTTTAACCCTAACCACAGCTCAGTACTTAAACAGCAACAACTGCACCTGCCAAGAAAACAACAAAAAACCACACAACACTGACAAATGCATTCACACCTCAACTTCCACAGTCAAACTGAATTGTCCAGTTCTTAAATCGACAGAACTTATTTTGGTAACACTTTATAATACCTACACACAATTCACTATGTATTAACCATTTATTACCAATTTATAAATGGGTTGTTAATTATGTATTAACCATTTGTTACCCATTTGCTAATGTCTTGTAAAGGTTCATACTAGTGTAAATGTAAAATTTGATTATTTTTAACCAACAGGTGCAGTGTTTGTATATCTGCTTTACAGGTAAACAAAGAAGCAGTTGTAAACACTGCACCTGTTTAAAAATAATCAAATTTTACATTTACACTAGTATGAACCTTTACAAGACATTAACAAATGGTTAATACATAATGAACAACCCATTTATAAATGGCCAATAAATAGTGAATTGTGTGTAGGTATTATAAAGTGTTACGCTTATTTTTAGTCGATGTATAACGGATAATCTATGCATATGAATTCTAATTATTTTAACTGTCATATATAATCATCATTTTAATCATGAAATATACTTATCTATGAAATTACAAATTCAAATTATTTGTCCTTTTTTAACATTAATTCCCAAAATAAGTCTGCTTTGGCCGCTACACGCTGTTTGCACTATTTTCAGTCTCTATTGAAAGAGACGTACTTTTTGCTTTGCACATGTTGTTTGCTCTTGGAAAAAAAGGAGAAATATATTATTTTAACTTTTATAACATTTTATTTTAGTTTCAATTTGTAGAGGAATAAGTTCATTAATAACTTCATTAAATGGAAGAAGTTAACTCTTAAAGACTTATAAAATTCATGTGCAACTCTGTTAAATAAAAGTCTCTTCTCCGTTCATATAATTTGTAATTTAGTTGTCTCGTCTCGTGAACTGAGTGTCTCGTCACACCCGTAGTAGATAATGTAGGATATAGACTTTCAGACTTTTTAACTTTTGAAAACTCACTTTTATAGAATGTTACAAATAAAGTCAAATTGCATTCAACATGTGCGTCTAATGCCTTTTCTTTTAATCTCGCACTATAATAACGTGTGCAAAAAAGTGCCCCCCTTCCCTTCCAGAGCTCTTGCCCCCCAACATGTCTGTGCACACCACTGCAGAAATGCATGTGCTTTTTCAGGATTCTAATTTTCCCAGTCGTACCTGTAAGTCCAGCGTTGTATTACAGGGAAGGTTATAAAGTGAAGAATCACAATCCCATTCTTTTATTCTCCTCATCTTTAGCCTCTATATGGGATAGTGATGATGTTTGTTTCAGTCTAATGAAGGTGAAATAATGTCCTGTGGGGTTTTTTTTTCCACCCACAGATCTGTTCCTACAGAGCATCATCAGGAACAACAGGTCAGTCACATCATAATCAGCTCCTGTGTCTCTGTTTTCATGCTTCATCATATTCAGACTCTACAATAGTTGCTTTTCCATCAGATGTATGCAATGACGGAACAGAAAAGAGGTGATCAAACACATACTGAATAAAAAAAAAATGAATTTTACAAATCACAGAGAGGTACACACTTGCCAACTTCGCCAGACGTCTTTTTTTTGTTAGTTTTTTTGGGCTATCTTTCTTGTTTGCAGCGTTTTGTCAATGTGGTCCGTTTTCCCTCGTCAGCCACCATACAATGGAAGTAAATCTGGCATTCTGACAAAGTAAAACGCAATACAAGTAATGCAGCATTTGAAATTGGTATTCTATATTCGAGTTTGTCATGAATATTTGAAAATCATGTAAACCATGTATTAGGCATGTAAACCATTAATGCTCTATCAATTAATTGTCGATACGAATTTGGTTGTTTAAATTATATGAATTGTTTAATTGCCATCTTGAATGGAGGCGTTTGTGTGGACAGTAATGTAAATAGTCTGCACTTATATAGTGCTTTTCCACCTTCATGGTGCTCAAAGCGCTTTACATTACCTTCACATTCACCCATTCATCTGTTAGTCCTACTGGGAAACTAAGTCAGGGTTCAGTGTCTTGCCCAAGGACACTTCGACATGTGGACATTGCCGGGACGCGAACCACCAACCTCTCTGTCATTGGGCAACCCACTCTACCAACTAAGCCACAGCTGCAGTACGGGGTGCTGCTGCTTAACGTCGCCTTCATTGGCATCATTGAATATTGTAGCAGTTGTCCACACCTGTCTGAAGGCTGTCTGCTGTTATTTACACTACATTTATTATTTTATTTGCACTTTACATACTCCTTGTCTCCCGCTCCACGTGCTCCCCCTCTACTGCTCCACGTGCTCCTCTATTATCTCAGTTACTAACAGAATAAAGCTTGCTGCCAAAGTCATAGGTCTTCCCACACCTAACTGAACAGAACTCAATAGTGACTTTGTGAGATGCTTTGCACATTCAGTGGAACGAACATGACCCACCCACTCTACCAGTACCTCAGGCCACAGATAACGATACTCTATTTTACAAGGGCTCGTTTGGGAAAGACTTTAATTCCAGCACCTGTAATCACTTTAAACCGTAGACCCCACTAGAACTCTCTTCATCCTAAGAACTGTTGCCATGCCAGCACAACCCGTGTATTTGTTTTGTGTCCAGCTTCTCTGTATGTTCTTATTTTCTTTTGATGTGATTGTGATAACTTGTATGTGCAGTCCAGTCGAAACAAATCTTAAAGTCTAAGTCATAAATGTCCATTTCTTCTAAACTGCTCCTTTTCAGATCTGTTCGTTTTATTGCATCTCTCTGCAGAATTTATTTAATTCAACCCCATAAATGTCATTACTTAACTCTTTCCACTGGTTCAATAAATTAATTTAGGAATATGATAGCCTTTTTTCATGAAGTATAAAAACAGTATTTATTTGCTTTTATTGTTATAGACAATTTTGAAAGGCAATGGTTATTGGTTGACAGCACTATTAATTTTATTTTGCACATTTAATAAAACATCTGTAGATATGGCCCAGGCCATTTAAAGTTAAAGTGTGTTTAGTAAGCAGAAGCACAAATGTTTGTGTGAGCTCTTGTCTAGTGTTTTGTTTTTTTTTTGTGTGTTTTTTCTGTGCAGAATAATCATGAACACCCACGACGCAGACGTGCACACAATCTCCCCGGAGCTGCCAGCCATGTTTGATGGCATGAAGCTGGCGGCGGTGGCCACAGTTCTGTACGTGATTGTGCGCTGCCTGAACCTGAAAAGCCCCACAGCATCCCCAGATCTCACCTTCCAGGACACACCGCTCAACAGCTTCCTGCTCAAGTCCTGTCCTCAGCTGACCAAAGAGTGAGTACCTGTTACCATGGTAACCACATTGCTGCCGCTGGAGTGGCCATCTGGTGCTGGGTTGAAGGTCGCACTTTGGTCGGCAGTGGTGGTTTCAGACGTCAACTGCACTATTCATTTACCCTTTACCCTTCTTGGCTAGTTCTACTTCAAACAACTGAAAAATGCCTCCAATGAGAAGTCCAGGTGTTCTTCAACTATTTGGAGAAAAGATTGGGGGGGAATGCTCTTTAAAAACTAGTAAATAACACATTTATAGAAGATGGTTTTGCTTAAATTGAGCACAAAAAAAAAAGTTTTGAATTGAACAAAAAATAATGTTCCAGGTGAACCAGGTAAAATGACCTTGGACAGTCCAATTTTGAATATCAAATGTAAATGTTTGACCACAGGGTAAAAACATTAGAAATATTTAATCAGGATGATAGAATAATGTGTGTTAATTGTGAAAGTATGTTTTGTGTGATGGAAGTGAAACAGTTGTGTTCATATGCAGCTGGAACTGCACATGAGGCCTGAACAAAAATAATCCAGTGTTTGCAAAGTCTGTTCAGTCCGATTCCTAACCCTCTGCAGTTTACCTCGGGTTACCCACATCCTGCTGGGTCGGGGGGGGGGTGGCTGACCCAGCAGGACTCATCTGTGTTGTGTGTGTTTTGTAGAACTCTGAAGTCACATGTTTGTCAGAACACAGATCACACATCACAGGGTTGACACCCTGTGATGTTGTGTAACACAGATCAATTACACAGTACCAGGCCAGTGGCCTGCTGGCGGCCGGTGGGGCCAGTGGCCTGCTGGCGGCCGGTGGGGCCAGTGGCCTGCTGGCGGCCGGTGGGGCCAGTGGCCTGCTGGCGGCCGGTGGGGCCAGTGGCCTGCTGGCGGCCGGTGGGGCCAGTGGCCTCTTGCTTCTCCTGTGTTTAGGAACCTCATTGACTAACATTCCAAAGTATTTTCTGGAGGGTTTTTTTCTCTTCTTTTTCTTTAATCAGCCTTGTTTTCTTTTAAATTGAAGTTGATTAAACTTTTTTTTTTTTTTTTTTTTTTTTTTTAAAAACCTTGTTCTTTTGTATATTACTATAGTAATAGGGATCAGCCAATATGGATTTTTCTTTTGGGGTCATACCAATTTTTTTTTTCCAATCAGTCTTTGCTGATAACTGATACAGGTCTAAGCCAATATTTGTTGCTGATACTGATTTATTTATTTTTCCCTCTTTCAAATTAAAATCTTCTTTAGTTATAATTACGAAGTATAAACGGTGACAGTTAAATTAATAACCATGAACAGACACAGGTTTGTTTTTATTTCTTTTTTTTGTTTCTTAAATTCCCAATAAACTCTTCACTTTGGTATTTCAGTATCAATTAAGTTGTTATGCAATTGAAGGAAGCAGTAAAGAAATGAGTATTGTGCTATCTGACTGCAGTAAAAAAGGACTAAAGTCTAGAAAATGATGGCCATAAGGATGAGTCCTTTTCCTGTGGTGTATGTAAGCATGACTGTGATTGTCAGGTCAAAGGTCACACATCCCTGCGCTTTACATTAGTGATGGTCCATAACACTCAAAAACTGAAAGTGGAACTGAAGATGCTTCCAACACCTGACCTCCTTCGGTACCTTTGTTATTCTATAATGTAATAATTGCATCTGTCATTATTTCACCCATGAATTTTTTATTTTTTTGTGGTACTCAAATATCATGCTGTTTGGTGTCTTCCATCTGCACACTTGCATACGTACACAATGCTAACTATTGCAACAACTGCTTAAAATGTTTGCCAAGTTGTTCAGTCATTCCGCTGCAGATAGTAAATGTGTTAATATTTCAGGTATAATCAGGTTATATTCAGGCATTAATTATGGCAGCTCTACTTCATGCTTGTGATTGTCAGTTTATTTTCTACATTTAAAGTGAGTCCTTCTGGCTTTAGGATTAGAATCTCAGCACAGACAATCTGTGTGTGTGTGTGTGTGTGTGTTTTGTTTTGTTTTTTTCTTTTCTTTTTTTCCCCCCTCATGTTGTGTAATTCAAGAACTCTGGTAACTCCATCTCTACACATTACTACAATGTGATGATCCTGTTGTCATGGTAACCCAGCCCAGTGTTTAGTCACCTGTACACATTCAGATGACGGTGTTGTCAAGGTAACCCAGCCCTGTCTTTCTACACATTCAGATGATGGTGTTGTCATAGTTGTAGATGAAATACCTTGCAGAACAGTGTGGTTAGTGCTGGACATGGTCATGTGATGAGGAAATGGAAGATGTGTGTTTTTGTGTTTTTCCACTTGTCTTATGTAACGGTTACACAAGTGTCTACTGTTGCCTCTGACTGGAACCAACACCCTGTTATCAGCTGGTTTGGGCCTGTTGACCATTTACCTTTGGACTACTGATCTACCCATAGTGTTTTTATATGTGTGTGTGTGTGTGTGTTGATAAAATCTTCTTTAGAGAAGTTCAATTACAAAATATAATAAATGGTGACAATTAAACAAATGGACACATGATTTAAATTTTTTAAATTTTCCTGTTTCAAAATCTTTGTTACTTTGTCCTTTTTTGTTTTTACCTCCACCAGCGACAGGTATGTAGTCATGGGGGTTTGTTAGTTTGTCTGTCTGTTAGTAACATAACTCAAAAGATTGAGAGATTTCAACCAACTTTTCAGAATATCTAGAATGACAAAAGCATCAAGTGATTAGATTATGGGGGTGATCCAGGTCACCATCTGGACCCAGGATTTAAAAAAAAATTTTTGGAAGGATTCTTTACTATTGGGAGATGGAGCTGGTTTGGACATAAATGGTTCTAACTCCATATACAATACTGGTAGGGGTCTGCGCTCTTCCAGTACTATTCTAGTTTCCTCTCTTTCCTTCACCTATCAGTAAATCATGGCAGGGAAAAAGCATAACCGCCAACACAGCAGGCCCATACTGATATGGGGGGGGGCACACCTAAATATTGGGCTGACGATATGTGCCAGCTGATATCTGGGTCTGTCATGACTCAATTTACCTTTGTACGCTGTTTCCACGCTGACTCTGTCGTATGTTTCATTATGAAGTCTAGAGGTGATGTTACGTAATCGAAGAAAAGTGAGCTGTGGGTGTGTATGTGGATATTGGCGGGTGTGTGTCCTGTCCAACAGGTTTGGTAATCAGGCTGCGGCCATCTGTGCTTACAGGTACCATCCAGGTTTAATGGGTGTGTGTTTGCAGTTAACATCCAGGTTTAATGGGTGTGTGTTTGCAGGTAACATCCAGGTTTAATGGGTGTGTGTTTGCAGGTAACATCCAGGTTTAATGGGTGTGTGTTTGCAGGTAATGTCCAGGTTTAATGGGTGTGTGTTTGCAGGTAACGTCCAGGTTTAATGGGTGTGTGTTTGCAGGTAACGTCCAGGTTTAACGGGTGTGTGTTTGCAGGTACATTCCTCCTCTGCTGTGGGGTAAGAGTGGTCACCTCCAAACGGCTCTGTATGGGAAACTGGGTCGAGTCAGTTCACCTCATCCCAGCGGAATTAGGAAGTACCTACCAATGCAGGATGGGGCCACTGCAACCTTTGACCTCTTTGAGCCTTTGGGGGACCATCGGACTGGAGGTAATGCTTTCAATCATCCCACACTTTTGCAGGTTATTACTGTAACGTCACCATTTTTGTTCCTCTGGTCATGTGATGCCTGTTGCACATTTGTTTGTCCAGGAGTACAAATCTCTTCCTGAGCTTTTCCCATTTTTAGCTCGTGTCCAGTGAGTCTTCATTTTCATCGTCTTCTTTCCTTTAAAAAAAGATTTTCTGACATTTATCATTTGATTTGACAGATAATTTATACTAGTGTGTGTGTGTGTATATATAATTTTTTTTTTTTTTTAAATGAACTGTATATTGTGTACATAGTTATTTATAGAGGTGATTACTCTTGTTTGCCATTACATAATCTTGCTGCTGTACACCTGGAACTTCCCTTAGTGAGACTAATGAAGGAATGTCTTGTTTTAAAGAAAAAGTGCATCTGCTTGTAGCACCCATGTCGTATTTCATCCTATAATGTGATAATTTCACCCCGTCATAAAATTTGCACTTGACTTAATGGAAAATGTAATAAAACCCAATAATATAAATTCACCAATAATGTAATAGAATATCCTGACTGATATTGTAATACTTTTTCCTAACAATGTAATTGCTTATTAAGTCTGTCAGAATTAAGGCAGATTCATCCATAATCATGATTAATCTAATATTCAAAATGATTAAACACAATTCAATGGAACGGTTGTTTACAGTTTTGTTGAATAAATGTGTTAATTCCATATATGTTCATATTTTTGCATATATTTTGGATATTTTATCCCTTTTTTTTCTGTATTTTTTAGGTGAGTTTTTGATGCATTTGGGTTTTTTTATCTCATTTTTTTGTGCGTCTGATCTAAATGCTAATTCTTAGGACTTGTTCAGATTATTTACAATAATTTTTACAAGGGAACCTTGGAGTTGCACACATCTTGTGATGTAATTTACACTGTGAATAAAGACTGTTCTGTTTACTTCCATATTCCTCAGTGGTAAATATGTGTTTTACCCTCAGATGATATCACCATGGTGATCTGCCCAGGTATCGGTAATCACAGTGAGAAGCATTACATCCGAACATTTGTGGACCATGCCCAGAAGGACGGGTACCGCTGCGCTGTGCTCAACCACCTGGGGGCACTGCCAAACATCGAACTGACGTCTCCACGCATGTTCACGTACGGTGAGTTTGGTTTGTAACCCACAGGATCAACCTGGGTTTGGAAATGCAGGAACATTGAAAGAAAAAAAAAAAAGTTTGGAAAATGTTCATACTGTCTGGAAAACACAAATGTGTGTCAGGTTTTGTTTTTAGGACAAAGTCTGCACAGGTTAATCTATCATCATAATTGTGATTAAAACATTTTTTTTTTTACAATTTATTTCAATTAATTAAATATATATTCCTAATTTTGTATATGTTTTGGATATTTTAACCCCTTTTTTAAGTGGGTTTTTCTGTATTTTAGGAGACTTTTAAATATGTTTTGGAATTTGACAACCCTAATTTTTATTTGTATTTTTTTACATCAGTCTTGGTTGAAGACTATTATGGGCCGCCGATATTTAGAGCCATGTAGCACTTTATAGTGTAATAATTTCACTTTATAAAGGAATAATTTCAACCTATAATTAAAAATGTAATAAAACGCAATAATATAATTTCAGCAATGGTTTAATAAAATATTCTAATTGTAATTTTTTCCTGACAATATAATCCCTTATTATGACATTTGTCAAAATTAACAGTTTAACTTGGATTAATCCATCATTATGATTAATATGAATTGTAACACAATTAGTGGAACGGTTGTTCTGTTGAAACTATTGAAGGTGTTGAGTAAACATGTTAACCCCTTAACACGTACTGTTGCAGAAATGCAGCATACCAAAAAATCTATTTATTGTATGCTCTATAGTCAAATTATTCCCACTTAATTTAATGTTTACTTTTTGTGGTTGACAAGGAATTAAAATTTTTAATTGGATTAATCACAAGGTTGCTTTGGATTAATTCTGATTCATCTTGATTAAAACACTTTGTCGGTTGATGCATTTGTCCGGTTTTGTTTGTTTTTTGGTGTTTTTTTTTTTTAATTCAAATTTCTAAAAAAAAAAAAAAAAAAAATAGAAATAATACCTGAAAAAACACGGGGGAAAATTCACATAAAAAAACAATCACAAAGTGATGCAGAAAAGCATCAGTAGCATCTGCTTAAGGAGCCATTGACAACAGGATCTGCAGTGACTCACTTGCATCCTGTTCTGACCCCAGACCTACTCCCCACCCTCAACCATCTGATGGATGGACCTGCCCCCCCAAGCAGATGGTTGAAGTGTTTTGGTAATCCACCTCATAAGAAGAACGAAAATAACATAAGATATGTTTTTGCTTCTATCCAGTTATGCTATTGAATATAACATGAATGACTAAGACTTTTTATTTAAGTCACTGGTTATAGCTTCATATATCTGTTCTACATGACAAATCACTGAATTTATTTTATTTCTATTTCTTTGCTCTTCAAACACAAGCCACCTGCTGTCTCCATCATACATTCTGTCACAAACTCTCCTTCAGACAGAGGCTTGCTGAGCTACACTAATTTAAATGACAATATAAATCTTGCCTTGGTACTTGACTCTTGAACAGCAGTTTGACGATGAAAAGTTTTTGCAGAGCTTGTAAATTAGCTGCCGACGTCTGAGCAGTAGCTTCCCGTTCATTTGATTGCTTGCTAGCATAGTTATCCTTGCTAGTATAGTTGGCATGCTTGGTGGCATAGCAAGCATACAGCAGTTGATCGGTGTTCGGTAAAAAAATAAATTAGTTGTCCACCCCTTATTAAGGACCAAACATTCTGTCCACTTTTCTTTTCTTACCTCCACTCATGTTTACAGAAGGGCTGAGGGGTCAAAGAGTAAAGCACAAATGTGGAGGAATAAACCACACCTCAAAGGTCTATAGTGTGCCATCTAGTGGGAAAACACCAGAATAGTATGGAAAATAAAATGAGGTTTATTATTGTATAAAATATAATATTCTTAAAGTTTGGTGGCCGCATATGGCCCCCTGACTGTTGTTTACCCATCTATAGCTTGTCTGTCTATGGGAGTGGATCTCTCCTTCAAAGTGGTTCTCCTCAGGTTTCTCCTTTCTCACTGGGTTTTGGAGGGGTTTTTTACAGAGAAGGAAGGTGTAAGAACAGGTGATGCCTGGAACAGCATCTATTTTTGCGATTGATGGCTTTTTGTTTTGTTTTTTTTCTATCAATTCCATAAAGCCCTGTGAGATGACATTGTTGTGATTTGGGGCTCTATGAATAAAATTTAATTGAATATGCAAAAATGTGGTATTAGAATTTGTAATCAGATTGATCATGATAATGGATTATTCTGTGTTGATGTGTTAATTTTGACAGTCATACTTTTAAAGAATATACTTGTATTTAAATTCAGGCGTTAATTTTAGCATGTGTTTTGGATATTTCATCCCTTTTTTTTATGGGTTTATTTTCTGCATATTAGAAAAGTGTTTGGATTTTTCAGCACTGTTTTTGTGAATTTTAGTGTTTTTTGACATGTCTTGTATGTTTGGTTTTTTTTCCCTGCATTTTTCTGTTGGTGTATTTTGTGGAAAATTTTACTACAAAACAACCTTGAAACAGAACAGTTGACTGACAGTGTTTTGATCATAGTGAATCAAAATGAACCTAAAGCAACCCTGTGATGAATGAGATTAAAACTGTAAATCAGATTAAAACAGTGTGTCAGATTAAAATGATAAATCCTTTGACAGTGTTGGACAGTGGTAGTTCAGTGAATGTCTGCTCTGGAAAAGCTTCCACACAGGCACTAATTTAATCCCCTCCACTAAAGGCACCTTTAGTTGGAGAACTGCTGATCCCAGGTGTAACGGTGTCCTGTCCTGCTGTGGATATTGATTACACACCCCCACCCCCTGCTGAAGGGAAGGCAAGGGCAGTGGTTGGGGGGTTTCACAAAAACTACTTCATTAATGTCCCTTACGTTTTTCATCAAAGGTGTGAGTTGGTCTAGAGTAGATCCCATTAAATTTAGGCGAATATAGGTCAAAGGTCAATGACACCAAAAATGTGTTTTCACAATAATCAAAGATGGGGCAAATCAGGAATTTCTTTTCCATTCCTGTATACTCACGTTTACAGAGAGCTTCTTTGTGATCTTACTGTTGATGTTCAATGACATCAGAACCTTGAAGGACACATTCTCTAGGCCAAAGGTCTCAAAGCTCAAAATGAAATCTTGGACATAACATTTGAGTTTACAGACTTCAAATTTCTGCATCTTGTATGTATAGATTTTGACCTATTTTTGACCCAAGACGTCAGGGGTCACTGGGTCAATACCTAAACAAAGATGGTCTATAATAGGAAAAGCAGTGGAGAGAGAGACTTGGGCTGAAACTCATTTCACCCCTTCCCCTCAGTTTTGCGCGTCCACATGTTGGGATTAGGGTCTGAATTCACATTAGGGCAGAGGGGCAAGGGGAAGAGCTTTATACCCCTTCAGAGATTTTCCAGAGGCAGACTCTAAATGAAAGGGTAGGAGAAATTTCCCAGAATACAATGCGACTCCTTTTTAAAAAATTATGGCAAATTTTTTTTATTTTTACTGATATTAAGTTTTTAAGTTGTGATAACTTGTATTGTATGAAGTTTGATATTGTCAGAATGTGTAATGGTAATTTTTTTTTCCATAAAACACACAGAAAAAAAAAATGCTATTTACGTAAATGTGGAGTAATCGGTCGAAGCATAGCACCACTCCGATTTAACGCAGATATTAGTAAAAATATCCACATATGCCAGGACAACCTCACAACTACAGCAGCAGATATGTTTGTTTACTTCTGGTTAAAGCTGTTTATTTTGTTTACATAACAACTGGTGGCGTGAATTGATGACGTAGGTGAGTGATGAAGGGGTGTCCCAATTTATGGGGGTTGATTTACAAGCCCTACCCCTTATACCTCCATTTGAAGGTGTGAAATGGGATTCAGTCTGTTACTATTGTTGACAGATGAGAAACCTGGCGTCGGCTTCAAAATGACATTGTGACCTTGAAAGGTCAAACTCGGTCTCATGGTTTTAGAGGGTGAATCTATGAAGAGCTGAACCATATATGAAGGACAAGGTTTGTTAATGGAACTGTTTGTCCTGCAGGATGCACATGGGAGTTTGCCGCCATGGTGGGTTACATAAAGCGGGCGTACGCTCACACTCAGCTGATCGTCATTGGATTCAGTCTGGGTGGAAACATCGTCTGCAAGTTTCTGGGCGAGAACAGGGTGAACCAGGAGCGAGTTCTGTGCTGTGTCAGCGTCTGTCAAGGATACAGTGCTCTCAGGTGGGTGAAGTTGGGTTCAGATGGGTGACATCTGGATCCGGGCAGGTGAAATTTGTATTTGTGTGGGTGGAGTTTGGTTGCAAAAACAGTTTCTATTCTTTTAGGTTCTTTAGTAATGGGAAGTGGAAAACATTGGTTTCAGTATAAACACCTGTTTCTCTATTCAGTTTTGTGCACAGATGCATGGCTAGCAGAACAGTGACTGTGACTACAATATTTATGGTGTTAGTAAATGGTACTGCTGAGCCACAGGCAGCCATGGCTCAGTTGGTAGAGCAGGTCGTCCATTAACCAAATGGTTGGCGGTTCGATTCCCGCTCTGTTTTCTGTTAGTCTGTTGTCTTCACTCTCCTTGCCTCTAGTGTCACTCACACTGGTGTATGAATGAGTATGTCAGTCTGCCCCAGGGCAACTGTGACTACATATGTAGTTTACCATCACCAGAACGAGCATGTGAGAGTGAATGAATAATGGAACACTAATGTGAAGCGCTTTGGGTGCCTTGAAAAGTGCTATATAAATCTAATCCATTATTATTATTATTATTATGATATACATATATATTTATTTGTTCACTATAACCTACTTCATTAACCTATTGGGCCAAAAAATACACAACAATGAGCTGATTCCACCACTTTTTCCCAGTTTGTAAAATATTGAGATTATGAGATATGAAGGTAAAATCAAAAGTATTTAAAAACAATTATAATACACTGGGACTGCTTAGAGTAAACTTTAACTTTTTCCACCAGAGTGTTTGGTTTGAACGTTGGATGACACTGACTTTCTGCTTATTTGTCTTGACTGTCAGGGCCCAGGAAACATTCCTCCAGTGGGATCAGTTCAGACGCTTCTACAATTTTCTCATGGCCGACAACATGAAGAAAATCATTCTGTCACACAGGTATGGGACGTGTGTGTGTGTATATATCTCGCCTTGTGTGTGTTTACACAAGATAAATTGTGTGCGTGTATTTTTCAGACACAGTCTATTCAATGGAAGTTCAGTCAAAGTTCTCGAGGCAGATCTGAGTCGACTGTACACAGCCACGTCCATCATGCAAATCGATGACAACATCATGAGGTATGTGCAGAATGAAACCTGCTGCACATGTGCATGAGAACAAAAACACTACAGTTTGAATTGAACGGTGCCTTTTTTTTTGTTTTTCAACAGGAAATTCCACAACCACAGCTCACTCAAAGAGTACTATGAGAAGGAGAGTTGTGTTCATTATATTCACAATGTAAGACCTGATTCTGTTTTATATTCACTATGTAAGAATTGCCTCAGTAACTTATTCTGCTCCTATTTGTGACAGTAGTGTGATTCAGAGGTGGAACTATAACTAAGTAAAAGTACTTTATTACTGTACTTGACTAGATTTTTTTTTTTTTAAATTTTTATCTGTACTTGAGTATTTTTTTGGCAACTTTTTACTTTTACTCCCTACATTTTTACATAAATGTCTGTACTTTATACTGTTTACATTCTCAGAATAGACTTGTTACTTTTTCAAACTAAATGGTGTGAAAAATTAGTAGAGGAAAATTGTGACTGTCTATATCGTAATTATGACTTTTTAGCTCATAATATCAACTCTTTTTTTTTTTTCTCATAATTATGCATTTCTTATCTCGTGTGTGTGTTTTTTTTTCTTTTATTATTTCACATATGACCTTTTTTATGTCATGACATTTCATATAAATTGTGACTTTTTGTTTTCATTTTTTCCCTAAATTTCCTGTCCATACCTACAAAACAGAGTACCATGACCTGATCAAACACATTTTTTAATAACTCTCGTTAAGGCTTTGTTTGGTACTTTCTTATTTCAGTAAGAGTTGAATCAGTACTTGTACCGGAGTATTTTTCACACAGGTAGCTGTACCTGTACTTAAGCACAGGATGTCTGTACTCTGAGCACCTCAGGTGTGATTTGACATGTGATTGACATATACCTTCAGGTCAACGTTCCGCTGCTGCTGGTCAACTCTGCAGATGACCCTTTGGTTCATGACTCACTGCTCAACATCCCTCGCACACTGGCAGGTAACCATAGCAACCATGAAACACAACAGTTTAGGTTTGAATTTTCCAAGGTTATCATGAACTAAAACTAATCAAATGACCAAAACTAGAATTGAAAAAACATTATCATTAAGTGAAATACATTTGACCAGGACTGAGGTTCCTGTGTTTAATGGTATAGAAACCAGACTCATTTAATGAGGTACCTTATGTTTTTGTCCTGTAGCTAAAAAACCTAATGTGGTCTTCGCTCTGACTCTTCACGGAGGACACCTGGGTTTCTTCGAAGGTGCTGTGCTCTTCCCTCAGCCTCTCACCTGGATGGACAAAGTCATCGTAGGCTACGCTAACGCTATCTGCCAGTGGGAGAAACACAAAGCACCGTGCCAAAGTGGACTCCTGAACCAGAGCTCCTGCACTGAGGAGAAGGAGTAAACCCAAATGTTCATTTATTAACACTGTCTGCTGAAGAGAAGGAGTAAACCCCATCATTGCTTTATTAACTTTGTCCACTGTAGAAAAGGAGTAAACCCCACTGTTCATTTACTAACGCTATCCCACAGCCTTTGGAGGAGATGCACCTCCTCCTCTGGGATGGTCTCCTCCATCACCAAATTTTCCTCATATTTCCACCCTTCATGTTTCCTCGTATCCCCGTGTTTGCTCGTATCTCCAGGCCTTCTCCACAGCTCTCCTTTGTAATCACAGTCACCTTACACACTAAAAGTCTAAATGTGTTTTTTTACATTTAAATTCAGACAGAATTGCCTCCAGAGGAACGTTTCAGTCTGATAGAAGAACTGATTTATAGACAATCAATCTGAACTAATCTGACCAACATCAGTTTTCCTGCTTCTGTTGTCAGATTACTGTTGGTGAGTTAAACCTAAATCTCCACCAGTGGAACCATTGAAAATGATCTGGGTCCAGTTTCTATTTTTCCAGTGCAGTTTGTAAATGGACACAAAAACTAAAACGGAAGCACCTTCATGTTCTCTAAATTAGAACCAGAACATCTGCTTTATGAACATGTGGCTAATGGAGCAAAATAAATAAGGAAGTGATGAGGAGCAGGTAGTTGAGACACAGATGGACGTGAACATGTCAAAGCAACAGCACAAGGACACACAAGTACACAGGGTTTGTACCGCAGGAGCATGCTCACTGTGCAGCACCGCCTTCAGGCCACTGGGACAAGGCAGCGTGTGTGGAACACAGAGAATGTGTGACACATGTATAATGTGTGCAACAGTTGGAACTCTATAATGGATCTCTGGCTTGTGTTGAATCTGTATCATTCAGGGTTTTTTCATATTTAATTGGGAATCCATCAAAAAAAAAAGTTTTTATTATTCATCCATACAGACCAAAAAGTAAAAACTAAATTTTTTTTTTTTTCATTCTTTCAACTGTTTTCACAAATGAGAAATGATCACCTGGACCAGGCGTGTGTTCCTGTCGACTGTTTTGTCTGATGTGGTCTGACCTGGCTGTTCTGCAGTTCTGAGTGTTTCTGCTTACACTGTAAAACTAAAGACATGTAACAAGATATTTTTGCTTGAATGAAGAAACAAAAATCCTCTTCCAGTGGAAATGGATAAACTGATGCTGGTCAGATTAGTTCAATCTGATTTGTCCAGTTCTATTGTCCATAAATCAGTTCTTCTGTGTGACAGAAAAGTTCCTATGTAGGTGATTCTGTCTGTTCAGATTTTTGGTTAAAAAATTTAACAAATTCACTCCAGGTCAGATGTGTATTTTTTCAATCACTGGAAGAATCGGACTAACTTCAGTTTCAGACTAAATCCGATCCAAACATCCAGACATAAAACTCCACAATTGATCCATTTGATTATTTCCCATGTTTAATTAGTGCCAACAATCAAAAGAATAGAAAACAACAGTTATTTTTCACTTTCGTAGATGAATAATCAAACGGTGACTCTTTTTTAATTTTATTTTATTTTCAGACTGGGTTCTCATTTGAATATGAAAAGACTTTCTGTTCAGTTTTGTCATGTTTTTTTATTTGTTTTTTTTTAAAGGTGGAACTATTGTTCCTTTGTACAAAATGTACAATAGAGATTCTAAGTATTATGGTGCAGTTTTCCACATTTCTTCCAGCCCAGAACATCCTTCAGTGTGTATGTTTGGAAGTAGAGCTAGTGGATGCATGATTTTATTTTATTTAAGTTTTTTTTTAAAGATGGATGACATAAGTGAAACATTAATATACATATTAAGCAGCATTGGTAATTATTGCAACAGATAATAAAAAGCAAAGGGGACGTTGACGTCCAGACATAGTGGGCGTGGCACCCAGTTATGGTTAGGTGTGTACGTGTGTGTGACTGTACTTTTTTGGAGCCACATGTGATGTTAAACGTATTTGAATAGAACATGTTTTGTTTTGTTTTTTACAGAACTTAAAATGACAGAACATGAGCGTATTTTATGTTTATAGTTTAAAACATTCACTGTGATAATTTGATTACTGTGCTCTGTAGCACCCTATCATTTAATAATTTCACCTAGAATGGCATTACTCTGTAATTAATAATTTCACCCTATAATTTAATAATTTTGACCTGTAGTTTAATAATTTGTAATTGAATTTTACCCATAATTTAAGTATTTCACCCTATTTAATACTTGTACCAATAGTTTAAGAATTTCACTCTAATAGTTTACCCTATAATTTAATGATTTTTGTCCCATAATTTAATATTTTCAATCTGGAATTTAATAATTTCCTGTGAATGTAATAATTTGCACTTGACTTGATAGTAAAAACTGTAAAGATAAGACGCTGTGAAGCTGCAGGACCTGTACACTGTAAAAAAAAAATTAACTCTGACCTGAAATTATTGGTCTAATTTTTAGTCTAAATGTCTGATCAGAATTAAAATCGGACAGAGTTGCCTACAGAGGAACTTTTAATTTTCACTGATTCCATTGGCATTTTTGTTTTTCATTCAAGCAAAAAAAAAAATGCATTTGTTTTTACAGGGTTATTTTTTTTTCAGTGTAAATGGTTCATTCTTAATCATTGGTACAAATCTAAGGAACTCTGAAAATGTTCAACAGTTTGAGTTTATCACTGATCTGGCTTTGGCTCTTCTTGTGAAAGCCTTTTTATGTTTGTTTTTTTTGGTTTTGTTTCTGCCTGCGTTCGTCAACGCACCTGCCTCTGTTGTCATGGACACGTAAACAACTGCCAGCTGTTGCATCACAAACCTGCATCCACAGCCAAACCAGTCGCTTCCACTTTGACTCTGATGTTAAACAAACACCAGCACAAACTGTTTTGGCAGCGACATCACAGACACTTTTATTTAATTTTTTATTTTTTAAAAATTTTTGGACTTTGACCATTTTTGCACAAAAATGCAGATTTGGGTTTGTCTTGTTCAGATGTATTTTTTTCCAGTTATTATTTTGGTATTTTATATTGTTTTTACTTGTTTTTATTTTTTGCTTGTGTACACTGTAAAAATCTAACTCTGACCTTTAGTGTATTAGGCTATGTTCAGACTGCAGGTTAGGGTTAGGGTTCCCAAATCCGACTTTTTGTTGCCACCTGTTGAAGATGGTCTGAATGGCACAAATCCAACCCAGACCACTTTCATATGTGATACTAAATCCGATACGTATCCGATATTTTTCAAATGACTTCAGTCTGAACGGCCATGTCATATTCATCCAACTTTTTCAGTTACTCCTGTGATTAACAGAACAAATGTAAAGACCCAGAGGTACGATACTATGAGTTTACAACTAGTTTAATGTATTTACAATTCCCTCAGTCATGTAAACGTATGACTATCCACAGGTTGACCTTTGAACTTGAGCACCAGTGTTTTGTTACTGTAGTTGCTAATCTTTAAACCAGTCACAGTAAAACTATTCATATCTGTTTAAGAACCTTTTTCCAATGTGTAGTAACTTGTGCCCAAAACCAGACGGTGAAGTAACTGTATGCGGGACCAGTTGGCACCGGTGACCCTGATAATTCGTAGCATAGATGTCCTTCATATCTCTGATTTTCTCTAAATACCCCAAGTCAGTCATGTTGAGCTTCTCTCTATGTGAACCTCTTGCTTACGTCTCCACCTTATGCGTTTTTCTTTTTTTTTTTTAAATCTAGATTTATATTGCTCCTTCCTGCACGTCGATACTACAATGTTGCCCATAACAACCACTAGTGTCTTATCCTTGCAGATATGTCTCATTTCCTCATTCGTCATTACATCAGAGCGTCTACGGGGTCACTTCAGGGACACATTCTGTTCACACTAAAGATTAATACGTCGCATTTAATGTGTAATATGAACAAGCACACAAAAATCAGATTTTACCAAAAAATCTGAATTGTGCATTAAGACCTCCTGTTAGTTTCATTTGTAGTCCAAATATCTGATTAGCCTGAAAATCAGACAGAATTCCCTATAGAGGAACTTTTCAGTCGATAAAACTGATTAATAGACAATGGTTTTATAATTAATATTTACAGTGTAATACCATTACACTGAAAATGTGAAGTATTTGCTAAACCCTTGTGGTGTTCTAACAGACTTAGATTTTTTTTTTTTGCTGTGTATTCTGTCTTCACTTGTGTTGAAATGAATGAGACAAATACACTTGAGGTCAGATTAATATTTTTTACAGTGAACGCGTTTGACCAAAATGGTGTCGTAGTGCTTTAGATGAATGTTGTGCTAATGTTTGGGAATTGAAATGTCCTTTTTTCTGCTTTTTTTCATATTGGAACGTGTGCCTCCGTATTTACCTTCAGCCTTTTCCTTTTGGTTGAGTTTATAGAAAACTGAAGAATGCGATGGAAATAATATGGATCCAACAGGGTTTTCATCCACAATCTGAATAATTACAACCTATGCTAACGAGTCCCTTCCCCGTTAACCCAAGATCCAGCTTTAATTTTCTGTTTGTAAATATGTGATGGTGAATGGTGTTTCAGAAAAACAGAACAGACACACAAATCTGTAATTCAGAGGTTTCTGTTCGAGGAAAAAACGGTGGTGTGCGTTTAATCCAAATATGTGGGAAATATGGTTATTGTTCCAAAATAAATTATTTTCTCAAAACAACACTTTCTCAAGTTTTTTTGTCTTTGTCAGTAACTGTACACAAGAAATACTGGACCAATTTCCATGAAATTCCCAGTAAAGGCATGAGGTGTTTTAGAAGAGATCCTATTAAATTTAGGTGACTGTAGGTCAAAGGTCAAGGTCACCAAAAAGTGTTTTCACAATATAGGGCAAATCAGGATTTTCCTTTTCATTCCTGTATACTCAGTTTAGCATATAGCTGCTTTTTGCTCTCACTGTTGTGTATTGACATCAGAACCTGGAAGGACAAATTTGAAGACTCAAGGTCAAAGTTCAAAATGTTTGGATATAACTTTTGAACTCTTCATCTTACGGACTTCCAATGAGTGCCAAATTGCTCCTCTTCCAATTCTGCATCGTGTTTATAGATTCTGATGTATTGTTGACCCAAGAGGTCAGGGGTCACTGTGTCAATACCTAAAAATATTCAATGGACTATAATGGAAAAACCAGAAAAAAAAACCTGGCACTCATACAGGGTTTACCCCGCCTTCCCCCATTGTAGCCAGATTAGGCCCCCAGTAACCCCCGTGACTCCAGTAATGCAGGTTCAGATGAGACCAGAGGAAACCTGTCATGGGCTTCAAAATGATGCCATGAACTTTGACCTTGTAAGGTCAAGGGTACATGATTTTGTTTGTACCTCCAGAGTAAATTCTCACTATTGTTAACAGAGAGGAAACTACATGTAGGCTTCAATTCAATTTAATTTTATTTACAGAGCCCCAAATCACAACAATGTCACAGGGAGAACAATCAACCACTGAAATAGATGAAGTCCCAAGCATCCCCTGTCCCTAGACCCTCCTTCTCAGCAAGAAAAAACTCCAAAACCCAGTGGGAAAAAGAACTCCTGGGGAGAACCACACTGAAAGAGAGACCCAGTGGGGAAAGTGGACACCAGGGGAGTAGCCATGAACAGATATAATACGTAAGATAAGTAAAGACAATCACTCACAGTACCAGCCCAGCTGATAACCTGTACGGTGGCACCACTCGCAGTACCAGCCCAGCTGATCGCCTGTTGGGTGGCACCACTCGCAGTACCAGTCCACGTGATGACCTGTAGGGTGGCACCACTCGCAGTACCAGCTCAGTTGATAACCTGTTGGGTAGCACCATGCGCAGTACCAGCCCAGCCCTGTTGGGTGGCACCGCTCACAGTATCAGCCCAGCTGATGACCTGTAGGGTGGCACCACTCACAGTATCAGCTCAGCTGATAACCTGTTGGGTGGCACCACTCGCAGTACCAGCTCAGCCCTGTTGGGTGGCACCACTCACAGTATCAGTCCAGCTGATGACCTGTTGGGTGGCACCACTCACAGTATCAGCTCAGCCCTGTTGGGTGGCACCACTCACAGTATCAGCCCAGCCCTGTTGGGTGGCACCACTCACAGTATCAGTCCAGCTGATGACCTGTAGGGTGGCAACACTCACAGTACCAGCCCACCTGATGACCCATAGGGTGGAAACACTCACAGTACCAGCCCACCTGATGACATGAAGGGTGGCACCACTCACAGTTCCAGTCCAGTCTCATTTACCTCTTGGTCTTCCATGTCAGATGGAATCAGGTACAAAGAGTTTTCCACTCTGACCAGCAAACAGAGCAGTCGCATATCTTCCTGCTCCCTCCTGCTCCTGACCTTGTGCTTATCTTGCAGCCGGCTGCTGGGCCTCCTTCGGCTATGTCTTCGTGTGTGCGCCTGTCTCGTGAATTTTTCTTCCTTCAAGTCCCCGTTGACCTTGTCTTCACCTAAACCATGGATTTAATTAATTGGGCATTTAATGCAATATATTCAATTTATTCATCAAGGAAACCTGGCCTTGGAGAACCAGACTGTTCTCGAGGGACAAGCCTGTCTGGGTACAGCAGGGATTCGTGGCAACAGTGGTATGCTGTATGCGTGACACCTCTGTCCATCAAGGACTTAGAAGATGTGTACATATTTGGATTTATGCTGGTGACTTTCCTCACTTTTGGCCTGGGAGGAAAGTTGGAAAGATTGTGGCACTGAAAGGACCACTGATGCTGGGTGACGAAATTCAGGTGCTCCTCACAGAAGTCACTGACATGTGACCGGACTAAAGCTGTCCATGACCCAATCGGAGGACAATCTTGTGAACTGTCTGGGACAGATTAGCTCCATGGTGACTCAGTCTGCAAGTGCGGAAACTGACCTGCTGAATCGATCCAGAGATTCACAAAGGAGAGTAGATTTCATCACGGGACAGCTGGGTGAAGCTTTTATCTGGACTGAGGGCAGAGGTTGATCAACTGAGGAAGTTTGATCTGCAGGGCTGATGAGTGATGTGTGGGGTGAAGTCTACTTTAAGGGTGTAGTATAACCCTACAAGGGGTTAATTTTTCTCCTAGAGCAGAATCTCCGTTTGGGCTCTTTGTGTCTTATCCCTCATGTGTCCTTGAATTATCCTACATTGTGATATGTCTGGGCTCTGTTTGCATCTTTGTTTATGCCATTTGTTCATTTTTGTGTCCCAAAGAAAAAATCCCAGCTCATTGACCTTGAGTAATGTCATGTTTTGTGCGAAATGTGTGATGCTCAGTGTGCACTGCCATTTCTCCGTTCATTCTCCTTCACGGTAATTTTACCTGGCGCCTGTAGGGGGCAGACTGTTACTGCACCATTTTCTCTGCTGTTGTAACAAATGAATTTCCTGTAAGGGATCAATAAAGGTCTATTTAAATAGAAAAAATTATGAGAACTTCAATTTTGTTGTAGACAATATCAATGCACAAACACACAAAAACATTACAATTAATTCAATGATGGATGTTGATGGTACATGAGGCATGTGAGTATTCTATATGTGACTTCCACATAAGGCTGATCTGTGATGGCACTATATCAGGAGAAAAACTACTAGAAGCTAAAACCATTTATCGACTGCAGGTATGTCCTCAGACGTCCTCCTCTGTCAAATGAGTACACTGCAAAAAATGCTTCTCTACAAACAAGCAAATAAATGAATACAACATGCTTGAATTAAGCACAAAAAGAAATAATAATAATCTGCCAATCAGTGAAAATGATCTTGTGAAGATTTGTTGAAATAATATGTTAAAGCTCTGTTGTTCATTGGCAGATGTTTTTGTTTGTTTGTTTGAATTAAGCAAAAATAAAAAATAAAAAAAATCTTGAATTAAGCAATGATCAGATTTCTTCAATGAGATTTTCCAAAAGCAGTCAAATCAGTTCTTAAATCTGACTGAAAAGTTCCTCTGTAGGTGAGACTGTCTGATTTTAAGTCTTATCACATATTTGGACTACAAATTAGAAAATACACTTGGTCATAATTGTATTTTTTATAGTCAAGAATTTTATTTTTTTACAGTGTACATCCAGGACTAAACTCAACAGGATTTGAGGCACAAGGTTTTTCTGTAAAACTGTAGATTTTTTTTTTACTTGTAAGGCAAATAATACAAATATAAACCCATTTGTCATATAAAACTACATTATTGTACTCTAAAGTCTTCTACAATATCAACATAAATGTCCTCTGCTCTAACACTGCACACTTTAAACCCTGAAAAAACACACAGAGAAGAAAAGGACCACCTCCAGCCTCTAAATCGTGGAGTCTTCAGGCTGAAGGACTGCCTCTAGATGGTGGTGCCTCTAAAGGGCAGTGTCTTCAGAAGCGAACAGCTTGGTGGCGATGGCCTCACAGTCAGAAACAGATGCTTTTCCATCAAAGTCTGAAGGAAGAAAATCTGCATCGAATTCCTTAAAGTATGAGTTCAGTTCATCACCGTGAACAAAGACCTGAAAAAAGAAAGAACCAGAGTCAGACAGACCTGGTCTGGACACTTAAATCGCTCCCGTTAGGAGGCAGCACCTTGTATGGGTACCCCCCCACTGCTGTATGGATACCGCTCACTGGTGTTGTCGAGAAATGTAGAGGTCAGGATCCCCCAGGCCACCAATGAAGATGCATATGGCTAAGTCCCACTGTCGGGAGTATTTACTTATGGTACAAACAATGATTAACCTGATCAAAGTAACTAACAAGTTGATTATAAGACAAATGGGTTAACCTCAGTTATGAGTAGAAAGTGTATATTTTCTGATATTTTGTTTTAAATACAGAGTTATTTACAGAATCAGCAGAGGGAGAGAAAAAGGGGAAGTGAACCAGTCGGTGGCTGCGGGGGGTGGGGGTGGGGGTGGGGGACTACAGACTGGCAGTGGAAAAGGGTAAGGGTATATAAGGGCTTGCAGAGTAACGTCAGGGGGAGAAGTTTGATCCAGGTCCAGAGGACCTTGTCATCCAGGCTCATACTGTTATTCTGGATAAGGAATACAGTCTGATTGATTTCAACCTATCTTACATCTAGAGTGGTCCATCCTGGGGTAAACAGATTGGTCTGTGGTTGTGATCACTTTTCTAAAATGGTGTCAGAGAGTTAAGGGGAATACCAGATTGTGTCATTTGGTGGACTTTTAAATCTGGACGAATATTCTTCCTTAATTTGTGTTCAGAGACTCTAACGACTTCAGTAACGGTGAGGAAATTATAACTATTATCAGTGGAATAGATTGCCTGTGGATTACCGGTGACCGGTCCAGGGATTTATTCTATCTTTGAACATTTAGGGAGTGAGAAAGAGGGAGATTTCTCAGTTCCTCTTTCTCCCTTCCCTGCCCATCACCAAGGACTTTGACTGTGACTCTGAGCAGGTTGCCTTCAATGTCCTAAACTGGATTAACTATTGGACCATAATTTTTTACAAGATTTTGACAAATTTTTTGAACTTTTTACTTGTATTGGATTACTGAGACATTCGATTGGACTCCCCTTTCCGATCAATGCAACGCCAAAGCCACAGGCCCAGGGTGTGGTAGAACACAGCACACAGTGTGTAATCTCATACTATACATTAGGATAGTGGTTCATTAGGAAAACAAAAGGATATAATCTCATATATACAAAATTTTGTACACTTTGCTTCACTAAATTGCATTAAATAAATACCCATAAAAAGACAAAAGTTGAATTCCCTGACATTATTCCACATATATAAATACTTAAGGGTGTATGTAAAGGCCAGATTCATGTGTGCACAACATCCGATGATTCTGATAATATCTTTGTCATTCTTCCACCTAATGATACTTAATGCGTCCTTAGGGTCTTCTTCCTGGCCTTAAAATCTCCAGCTGCGATGTACCAAATGCCAGATCTACAGAAGCAGCTACTACCAGTTGGGCTAACATATTACGATGACACAAAGTGGGTTTTCTCTGGCATTTTAGGACGTTAGAGTCAGCAGGATGAAGACTAGGGATCTAGTAGTTAGAGAGGCAGGTGAATGCTTCACTATAACTTGCAGTTTAAGTACAGTCTATGTTAGGCACCTAGGATCAGGGCAAGACCCAGTCCAGGACCAGATTAGATTAGGACCCCATAAGACGAAGAGCTGTAATGTTACCAGAGATCCAGAGAGTATGGGTACTTCCTAATGGTGTATAGGTACCACCCACTGGTGTGTGGGTGCTGGTCACTGGTGCAGGAATGTGTTGCTTCTGTAAAATACTTTGTAAAATACTCTAAATTAAAGTGTGGTCAGGGTTACGGTTAAGGTTGGTGTTGGTGTTGGGGTTAGTGTAAGGGATAAGGTTAGGGGTCAGGGGGGGTTAATAGAGAAGAACAATGTGGGTGGACCAGTTTTTAGAACAGGGAGTCACACCCCCAGAATATGGTAATAAATGGGGAAGATATTGAGGTTGTGATGACCTACAAATACTTGGAAACAATAAATTAACATGGACAAGTAACACTGATGTCATCTACAAAAAGGGCATGCAGAGGCTATACTTTATGCGGAAGCTAAGACTATTTAGAGTCCATAGGGATATGATGCGGCTTTTCTACCATTCTTTTGTCATTTTATGTTTCTGTGCTGTGGCCTGGTAGTCTTCCCTGTCTATAGCAAATAAAAATAAGTTACACAAGATAATCAACATAGCCAGCAAGATTGCTTTCTAGCCATTAAGTAGTATGGCCATGACTGTAGAAACAAGAGTGGCAAAAGAGGCACATACTATTTAGAGTATATGAGTTGTTGCCTTCAGGCAGGAGGTTCCGCCTGCCTTCATTACAGACAAATAGAGCCTGCAGATCATTTATACCCACTAGTATAGCCCTGTTAAATAAGGATCCAGCTGTAGGACTGTACCAGAGTAACCCATTACACTTGGTCCCTGAGTAACTGCACTTTACCATTGTATTCTATGTAAGGCAAGAGGGGGGTTTGTTTTGTCCTATGTCGTCCTGTATTTTGTCCTTGGGGAGGGGGGTGGTATATTTGGTATATTGTGTCTCTTTGTGTTTGTAACTGCCTCAGATGTACTGTAAATTGCACAGAGAAATTTTCCAAAAGGACAATAAATATCCTAACAATCTGTCTAGGGTTAGGGGTTAGCGTCAGTGTTAGTGTTAGAGGTTAGAGTTGTCGTCAAGGTTAACGTCACGGTCAAGGCCAGAAATAGAAGTAACAAAGTAGAAGTACTTCCTTTACTGTACTTGAGTAGTGTTTTTAAGTATCTATACTTTACTTATTTATTTTGCTTGCAACTTTTTACTTTTACTCCCTACATCTTTGAATATCTGTACTTTCTACTCTTTACATTCTCAGAATAGACTCATTACCTTTTCAAACTAGACAAATGTGACAGTATGAAAAATAAGTTGTAAATCAGAAAATGTGACTTTTTATCTCATAATTATGTGTTTTTAAATTCATGACTTGTGAATTTTTCCTAAATGTCCTGTCCATACCCACTAAACGGAGTACCATGACTCAATAAATCACATTATCTACACACTAACTCACTTTTAAAAGCTTTATTTTTGAATTTTTTTTTTTTTCAGTTTTTTTCCTGGTTAAATAAGTATTATTTCATCCATAACAAAAAATGCAGTCTTACATTTTACTTTATTACAGTTGAGAAGTTGTACTTTTTTACTTTTACTTCAGTAAACAAGTTGAATCAGTACTTCTACTTATTTTTTCACACCAGTACCTGTACTTCTACTTAAGTACAGAATGTGAGTACTTCAACCACCTCTGGTCAAGTCAGGGTTAGAGTCAGGGTTCCACATACCCGCTCCAGCAGTTTGCTTTTCATAAAGGGTTTGACCACGTTGTAGGTGGTGGTGAAGTACCAGGGCTGATGAGTCACATGAACTGCCTTGAAACGAGCAGGAAATGAGTCCTGGACAAACACACACAGAGACCAGAGTAGAAGAAATTACCTTTGACCTCTGTTCCTGACACTAACACTTACCCATCGTAGAATAAATGACCTCTGAACTCTGTCCCTCACCCTAACCCAATGTGGAATAAGTAACCTCTGACCCTAACACTAACCCACTGTAGAATGAACTACCTCTAACCTCTGTCCCTGCCCTCAATTGTAACCCAGTATAGAATAAATAACCTCTGACCTGAACCCTAACACTGACTTCTGACCCTAACCCAGTGTAGAATAAATTACATTTGACCCTAACCCTAAATGAGTGTAGAATAAAATACCCCTGACCTCTGTCCCTGACCCTAACCCTGACATAAACCAGTGTAGAATAAATTATCTCTGACCCTAACGTTGAACCTAACTCTACTGAAACTAACCCTAACCCTGACCTCTGACCCTAACCCTGACCCAGTGTACAATAAATGACTTGTGACCTCTGACCTGCAGCATGTCCACCATCTTCTTGAGCTCAGTTGGTTTGATGCCAGAGGCGTGCTGCATGGTAAAGCCTTTGAAATTCTCTATCAGAACAAAACCGTTAATCTGGGTTTCTTCATTTTCCAGCAGCTTCTCCAGGATCACACAGTACGCTCGTAAGATCTGAAACAAAATAAAATAATAAAGGAACGAAAACAAAGGATCACACAGTGCACTCGTAAGAAAGAAAAGAAAAGAAAAGAAAAGAAAAGAAAAGAAAAGAAAAGAAAAGAAAAGAAAAGAAAAGAAAAGAAAAGAAAAGAAAAGAAAAGAAAAGAAAAGAAAAGAAAAGAAAAGAACAGAAAAGAAAAGAACAGAAAAGAAAAGAAAAGAAAAGAAAAGAAAAGAAAAGAAAAGAAAAGAAAAGAAAAGAAATATCTGACACACAAAGGAACAAAAACACAGGATCACACAGTACACTCATAAGAGCTGAAATAAAATAAAATAAAATAACATTTTATAGATTAAGGCTTAGTTTAGTACCAGGTTATTTTAGTCTTTAGTCCTGGGTTATCCTTTTATCCTGGGTTAGTTTATTACCTCATCAAAGGTGATCTCATCCAGGTCCCAGTGTTGGATGTTGAAGAGCAGAACAGCTCGGCCGTACTTATCTCTGTTTGGTAGAACCACAGGATATCCCGCCTCCACAGTGCTGCGGACCGCCTCTACCGTCAGGTTCTCAAACAGTTCAGGATAGTCCTGCCTGAAGCGCACGTAACCTACGGCAACACACCCTGAGGTCACTGAGGGGTCACAGAGGGCTCACAGAGGGGTCACTGATGGGTCACAGGACCGCCTCCACCATCAAGTTCTCAAACAGTTCAGTGTAGTCCTGCCTGAAGCACACATAACCTACAGGAACACAGCAAATGAGACCATGGAGACAGAGACCAGCAGAGACCAGCAGGGACCATAGAGACTAGTAGAGACCACAGAGACTAGCTGAGACCAGCAGAGACCAGCAGAGACCAGCAGAGACCAGCAGAGACCAGCAGGGACCAGCAGAAACCATAGAGACCAGCAGAGACCAGCAGAGACCAGCAGAGACCATAGAGACCACAGAGACCAGAAGGGACCAGCAGAGACCAGCAGAGACCATAGAGACCATAGAGACCAGCAGGGACCAGTAGAGAACAGCAGGGACCATAGAGACAAGTAGAGACCACAGAGACCAGCGGGGCTCAGCAGGGACCAGCAGGGACTACAGAGACCAGCAAAGGCCAAAGAGACAGAGACCAACAGGGACCAACAGGGACCAGCAGAGACCATAGAGACCATAGAGACCATAATAGACCATAGAGACCATAGTGACCACAGAGACCAGTACGGACCAGCAGGGACCAGCAGAGACCAGCAGGGACCATAGAGATAGTAGAGACCACAGAGACTAGCTGAGACCAGCAGAGACCAGCAGGGACCAGCAGAGACCAGGATAGACCATAGAGACCATAGAGACCACAGAGACCAGCAGGGACCAGCAGAGACGAGCAAAGACCATAGAGACCACAGAGACCAGCAGGGACCAGTAGAGAACAGCAGGGACCATAGAGACAAGTAGAGACCACAGGGACCAGCGGGGACCAACAGGGACCAGCAGAGATCAGCAGGGACTACAGAGACCAGCAAAGGCCAAAGAGACAGAGACCAGCAGGGACCAACAGGGACCAGCAGAGACCATAGAGACCATAGAGACCATAATAGACCATAATAGACCATAGAGACCATAGAGACCATAATAGACCATAGAGACCATAGAGACCATAATAGACCATAGAGACCATAGAGACCATAGAGACCACAGAGACCAGCAGGGACCACCAGGGACCAGTAGAGAACAGCAGGGACCATAGAGACCAGTAGAGAACAAGATAGACCAGCAGGAACCACAGAGACCACCAGGGACTACTGGGACCAGCAAGACCAACAGAGACTACAGAGATCAGGAGAGAGTATACATATACATGTTTTTAATGTTAAAGTTTTACACCTCTGAGTCATCTCCACCATGAATAAAACTGAAATAAAATATAGTTAGCTAAGTATTCAGAGCATAATAAAATCTACATTATATAGATTACATGTCCTCAATGTATACTTATGTGCAACATAATATAGTAAATTATTATATGATCAAAAACAAATTAACTTTATCAAAAAAGAGGGCGGGCTCTGTTTTGAACGTCTGGGGGTTCCAGACATTTGTGATATTAAAATGGGATCAGAGATTAAAAAAAAAAAAAAAAACATCAGGGGAAAAATATAGAGAAAAAAAAGTAGGAAACCTCTGCTATAAAGGGTTATCTCAGATATATTAGCTCTTGGTTTATATTAAAATAAGATGCAGAAAACAGTTCTTGTAGCTTTAAGTTCACTACAGATTTTTACTTTTATTTTCTTACTATTAAATAACTGTGTCCTCGTGTGAAAGTGTTTTTACCTCATTCTCTAAACCAATTACCAGTACTTCTGAAATCAGTTCACATATACAGTATCTGCTCCATTTGCACACAAGAAGCCTTTGTTAGAGGAAAGTGAAGCATCTCAAAGGCCCCAATTAATGAACAAATGCTTCCCTGTATGTGTGATGATGAGTGGAATTCATGCACAACATTCATGAACACATGCTCAGGGCCGGGGCTTGAGGACAGGCAAGTTAGGCTGGTGCTTAGAGCCCCACCTATGAGGGGACCCTAGAGCTGTTTGTGTGTATAAGTGTGTGTTCTGTGTTTGTGTGGTTTTTTTGTGTGTATATGTATGTTTGTGTGTGCAATTGTGTAGGTATGTCTATAGTTGTGTCAAATTTTTTGAGGCATGCACAGTTTTGTGTGTGTGTGTTTTTTTTGTCAGTGTAGTTGTGTTGTTTTTGTGTGTAGTTGTGCCTAAGTTTTTGCAGCATGCACAGGTGTGTGTGTTGGAGTGAGGGATTATATTTCTTGCTTGGAGCCCCCACAGACCTTTCCAGCACCCCTGAACATTAAGGATGGGAAGATTATCCCATACTAGGGCATTAACAGCCACGTCGGCTCCCGTAGCACAAGTCGACTTAAATTTAGAGGAGTCGACAAGTCGCATGTTGTTCTTTCTCTCCCTCCCTTTCCTTCTCTCTTTCTTTCTTTCTTTCTCGGTGTGTAAACAGTCAGTCCTAAATGGGTGCTGCAGGTAAGACAGTTGGGGTGGGCTAAGAGAAGAGTGAGAGACACACATTGCACGTGTAGAAATATTTGACCTTAGATGAAAAAAAACGGCATGACCATCTGAAGAGGCATCTGCTAGCTAATCTGAGTGTGAGCAGCAGCACAGACAACTTGCTCTTTTTTTTCAAATGTGATGTGGACAGTGTGGTGTTCATCTTGGTAGTCGCTTTACACTTTATATAAAAAGTGAGGAAGGCGTGACAGACATCTGGACAGAGAGTCAAAGAGAGACAAAATGTGGACATATGTTCACCAACTGATGTTGTGCAGTTACATTTAACAGAAACCTCTTTGCTAACATTAGCCTTTGTTTTGTTGGGGTTAAAATGCTGATGCCTGTGTCTTGTCAGTGGACCTTGTTACATTGCAGTGAACTTTAATACAAGTTGCTCATTGCTGGACAGATGTGTGTGTTTTTTGGGGGTTTTAATGTGTCTGTGTTGTGTCTGTGTTGTTCCTCCACTGATAATGGATAAGTTGACTTGAAATGATCTCACTATGCATCTAAGTTTTTTCTGTTTTATCTGCGTTTTGTATCTATTCTTACATTATATTACCTGTATAAATGGATTCTGACCAAGATGTGTTTTTTTTCATTTGCGAGAAGTTGAGTCAGACACATTTAGAGAAATCACTAATGACAAAGTCCTAATGTTTTCACTGACTGTATGTGAGGTACGTATTCTGAAACCGAACTAAATACACCGTCATGGCCTTATTTGATAAGTAATCTATCTCATTGACTGGAGCTACATATTTTTAATAGAATGAATGTGTTGAATCAGAACGTACTTATTCACTCTGTATTATGATTTAGGTGTGAATCGTATCGCACTGTGATGTACCACACACATATCTTTAATAGAAAATTCCCAATCCAACTGCACATGCTTCCCTGTATCTCTGATTATGAGTGGAATTGCTGCACAATGTCTGCACACACTAATTCAAAGTCTCATGAACAAGAAAATGCTGAAGGGCCGGTTCTAGCTGTAGGCCAGTGGTTTTCAAATAATAAGGCAGGCCTCCCCTGGGGGGCATTAAAGGTGTTTTAGCTGTTGACCTTGAGCGTGACTTTGACCTTCATTGCTCAAAATTTAATGGGTTCTTCCTTGACCCATTATGTAACATTCCAGAAAGTTTTATCAAAATCTGTTCAGAACTTTTTCCGTAATCCTGTTGACAGTCAGACAAACAAATGGACCTGAATGCAATACGTCCTGGGCAGAGGTAATGATGTTGCACAATGTTAACTCCAAAGTTTTCTTTGTGTTTCTGAAACAGGTCGTTGTGAAATAGTACGATTCTATAATGAAAATGTGTACGTCACCTATGAACTGTGTTTGAATGTAATGTCATCAGTGTCATTTTTACATTTCATAAATTCATCCGAGGGCTGGACTGGAGCTGTTGGCGGAGCCCAGGCTGCATGTTTCACACCTGTGATTTTAAGGTTTAGGAACCTCTTCATCATAATTTGACAACGGGGTGCCCCCAAAGATCTTGCTTAAAGGTGTCATTTAGCTGAAAACCATTTTTCCACACTCCTTTTGGAATCTAATGGGTCACCCTGAGTTACTAACACATACTGCCTTTGATAGTGGTTTGTCACATCCACTGGCTGCATACTGCAGTCACAGAAAACGGCGAGAAGAAAAAGCGACCTAGAAACAAGCAGATCCATCTGATGTCAGACTGAATTTAGTGTCACCCACGTGGGGTTAAACTCATCCCCCATTGCAGCGAATCTGAAGTAGCATTAGCATTAGCATCTACAAGAGAAGACAGCACCACAGTAGCTGCTGCACAAACCTGACAAAATGGTGGCGCAAACTGGTTCATGTCCTTTCTGTGGAAATAAAGCCTGTTTTTTTTTCTGCACATTTTCAGAACAAGCAACAACACGAAAACCTAGCTGGATGTTAGTCTGGTAAACACACATAGAGAGCGAGAGGGGAGGAGGGACTGTTCCTTCACTCATCCTGAGCCAATCAGAGACGCCTCGTCACCGTGTCATGGGCATGTATGTAGAAGTACCAGTAAACTCTGTTGTTTGACCCCAAGTAATTTTTCTACTGTGCAAAAACAGCTGGAAACAAAGCAATCCAGAGGTTTTTTAAATGGAACCTACACACAATGTATTCAATAACAATGGACAACATAGCAATATTAATGAAATAACAATGGAATGACAGCTTTAAGGCCCCCACAAAGATAGAAACAGCTCTTCTTTCCCAAATAATAGTATTATAATTAGATGTTAAAGCTGGACTAACATATACCATCTGGCTCTCACCTTTCATGAGTTCATGAGATCTGGCAACGTCGAATTTTCGGGCTCTGAGGAATCGCAGAAGGAAAGAGTCAGGTTTGTCCCCAAATCGCTCCAGAACCAGTTTGTACAGCTCATTGCTCTCTGCAGCCTTGTCCTTCATCATGCTCCTCAGCTCTTTCAGGGACGATGCTCGCCTCTCCTCTGTCTCATTCAACTCATCCTTTGCCTGAAAAACATTCAACCTGCTGTAGAAGTCACATGGTTTCTGTTCATATGAGCACAGTCACTGTCAGAGGTGGAAGTAGAAGTTCTTCATTACTGTAATGAAGTACTCTCTTTTAGGTATCTGAGTATTTAGACTTAGACTTAGACTTAGAGACTTAGACTTAGACTTAGACTTAGACTTCCTTTATTGTCATTGTTACAATAAACATGTTTACAGAACAACGAAATTGTATTTCTTTTTCTGGCAATAAAACATTTTCAATAATGGGTCAACATGGTCCAGAATAGATTCCACTAAATTTGAATGCTTGTAGGTCATAGGTCAAGGTAATCACAAATGTGTTGTCACAATGATCAGAGATAAGGCACAGCAGGAATTTCCTTTTCATTTCTGTATACTCAGATTTATATATATATATATATATATATATATATATATATATATATATATATATATATATATATATATATATATATATATATATAATAAAGGTCAAAGTAAAACTTTTGGATAGAACTTTTGAACTATTTATCTCAGAGACTTCTATTAAACACTAAAATGCTGGTCTTTCAATTCTTTTCAGGGGTCACTGGGTCAATACGTTAAAAAAAAAAAACTAAAATTGACTAGAACAGAAAAAGCCAGTACAGATAGAGACTTAGTTACTATTATTGATAGATAGGAAACCTGGCATGGGCTTCAAAATGGTGTCATGACCTTTGACCTTGACTGACCTTGAAAAGTCAAATTCAAGGTAATCTAATTTTAAATGGTTGTAACTCCAAAAAGAGTGGTGATAAATACTCAGTTACTGTTGTCGACACATAGGAAAGGTCCATTAGGAGTTAAAATGGGTTTTTTTAAATGGTGGGGTTTGTTGTGCCAGGAACCACTTATTTCATGTTAGAAATACTGCAGGTAAATATAACTCTTTTGCAGTTTTAGGTTCACAATAAAACAAAATTCAAAAACAGAAACCTCAAGAACAGCTGGATGTTCTGTGGATAGAACGTTCTCCTCACCTTTTGCACAGTGTGTCCAGGAAGTTTGTGACATGGTCCAAATACTGGCCCATGATCCTTCACTGTCAGGTGTTCCAGCTTCGACCTCATGGCCTGTTCGTCTTCTGACACTAAACGGAATGATCCGGTCTGTTCCAACAAGAAGAGCAACAACACAAGCATTTACCAAATATTACCAGAGGTGGTAAAAGTACTCACATTCTGTACAAATACGTACACAAATAATAAACAAAATAAATTGAAAACTCAAATGTTAGTCCAGTAGGTTCAGGTCATAATGACAGGAAGAGTTTGTGTGTGTGTGTGTGTGTGTGTGTTTGTATTCCTATCTTTATTCTTTATATATATATATATATATATATATATATATATATATATATATATATATATATATATATATATATATATATATATATATATATATATATATATATATATATATATATATATATATATATATATATATATATATATATATATATATATTAATTTATGTTAATGTATGTTCTTTTTTATTTATTCATTCATCTTTATTGTGTTTTTTTATTAAATAACTTAAAAATTTTTATTATGTATTTATTTTGAAAAATGTGTTTACACTCACTACCCAATGGCTACTTGATTACAAACATGGTCCTCGTGAGACATGGAAATGACAATGTGTGTGTGTGTGTGTGTGTGTGTTATTTATTCAATTATTTATTCAACACCTTCAACAGTTTCAACAAAACAACTATAAACAACTGTTTCACTGAATTCATACTGGATTATAATAGAGACAAAAGTCTTTTCTTATTGTTAATATTATAAATAAAAGTGAATGAAGTTCTGGGGTGGAAAAGATATGAACCCATGTTGTTGTTCATGTTCACATCCACAACACTTTTCTGCTTTTTGTTCTTTCAGTCCACTATTGTTTGTAATTTTATGCTTCACTACTCCAGAGGCTTCTCATCATCACTGGTGTTTTTCTCCCACAGAAACAGAAGCAGTGGAGCAGAACCTGAACGATGCCCCCAACTCAACATTTAATCTGCTTCACATGATCACATTCACATTTTTACAGGAAAAACACATTCAACATCATCTACTGGCACACCAACTCCATTTAGCTCCTTTCAAATGCATTAAACATGTCATTTTTACAGCATTCAACTGCATTAAATGGCATTCAACTGCTTTCAACTGGACTAAACTTGTCATCTTTACAGCATGAAATGCCATTAAACTACAATTAATTGCATTAAACAGTATTAAATATATCATTTTTACACCATTAAACTGCTTCCAACTGCATTCAACTGCTTTAAACTGAATTAAACCTGTCATTTTTACATTATACCATTATAATTATAGCTGTTAATTGACATTATCTTGATACAATACTAAGTCTTGACTTTATTTTATTTAGACGTTAGAATTATTTTCAGTCCTCAACCTCAAGACGTGTGAAACATTCTGAACTAATTTTTTGTATTTAACCAATAATTTACATTAACCTCTTAGTTTCTTCAATTTTAATCTTAATTTAAATTTTTTTTTTAATTAAAACAAAAAATCTATCTTAAAACTAGAAAGAAAGTTCTGACATTTAATTATTCACATTTTATTTATATAACATTATCTCATGACACTTTACATATAGGACTGATCCAAACAAATTGTCATTTATCCCATAACATTTATCCTGAATAATGTCTTTTTTTGTTTTAATTACACTTTTGTTTTTACATCAGTCACCTTTTGTTTTAAATGTATTATACAAAAATGTGAGTTTAGGATTCGTTTAAAATGATAACAAAGTAAACATTTGAGTTCAGTGACACTTTGATCAGAAATTTGTTGCTGCTCCTAAAATAACTTTTACCTAATGCTTTTTATGTATATTATGCAAATAAATGACGAGGCAACAAAATTAGACCAATTTTTTAAAATATAATAGACCCAAATGAATTAGAAAATATTACAATTTTAAAATCTATGAAAAATCTATGTAAATTAATGACAATGTAAGTATAAAAAATCTTTGTGAAATTCTCACTAATTAACTTTCCTTGCAACTAAATAATGCATACATTAAATATTGTGACCTTCCATCCATCTCCCTTGTGTCTCTTTTCTATTCTGAACGGTATTGCACTGCACTGGTATAAATTGCGACATTGCCATATGTATGTATTCAGTTACATTCATGCAGTCCATTCTTGTAAAACGTAAAAGCAACGTAGAAGTGAAAAGGTTGGAATAGTAAGGACAAGTATTTATATGTTTTACCATTCTTTTTCCACCTGTAAATGTCAGGTTTGCCGTTGACTTTGAAGTGCGTAACAGTGTCTATGATCTGTCGGAAAATATGGTCACTTCCGTTGCAGCTTTCTGTGTTGTGTTGTGGTGTTTGCATTTGTGTTGTGACTTTTGTTTTTGTTGTGAGTCTTCCCTAACCTGACTCATGTCATCTGGCTGCATTTCGTGACCCTCACACAACCATCTGAGTACCATGTGGTTCAGGTTTTCTTCAAAACAAAGGAGCCAATCAGTGTCGCAGGGTGGGACGGTGTGGTGGCTGGTGTGACGTAAAGCAGAAGTGACTGCAGTGTAGCCTTTCCAGATACACAACAATGGCAGCATGTGTTAGATATGAGTATCCATATAGACTTGGCTATTTCCACTGCTTTGTCTTCTGCATGTTCATTCTTTAAAAGATGAACAGAGGATGGCTTTGGAAGCGTTTGTTGATGGCAATGTTTTCACTCTTCTTCTGACAGGGTTTGGCAAGAGTTTGATCTATCCACTTTATCCACTGGTGGATAAAGAAATAGTACAAGTGTAGAAGTCCATGGTTATTGTGGTACCCCCCTGGTTGTGCTGGTAAAGGACCAAGTCAAATAGGCTGGTAAACTTGGGCGACAGCAATGGAACTGGGAGGAAGAAATGACAACCACATCTGCAGCGGATTTTGCCAGCTAGTGTTCTGTAGCCCCGAGTCAGTCTAGATGACGGACAGATTCTTCATCTAATGACATGCAAGGATTTTAGATAAGGCTGCCAGATGGTATTGTGAGATATCATCTGGCAACAGTCAGGTTAAGTTTTCCCAGCCACTGTATATAACATTGTCACACATGTCACCATATTAGAGCGGTCGGTAATTGTCAGCCTGGTTACATATGTAAACCAAGCAAGAGGATGCTTTTATCTTGCTTGATATCAATGACTTCTATATCAAGGGGATGCATACGTTGAAATCCAGCTTCTAACACTTCTATCTAAGAGTCTTTGCAGTACGAAACTGTGTAAATACATCCACTGCTACTGGACACATCATCAGTGATGTTCCTGGCGACAACAACCGGGCAAGCGGTCTTCCATACGCCACATTTCCTGCGCCCGCCCATGGGATGGGGATCCGGTGCTGGGCTATTCCCTCTTTGCTTGCTGCTACTGAGGGAATCCTGGTTAGTTTCTTTTCTTCCACTTAGTAATATGCTTATAATCAGGAATAAGGGTCATAACATCCAACACAAGGTTTTTTTTATGATAAATCGCATCCTGGGTATTATATGTATTGCCATGGTTAAATATGATATAATGTTGGCCCATTTTTTCTTTTTACTGATATTTTCTTTGAGGTTCCACACCATTGAGGAGTCACAACCTGACTGTCATATGTGTAACAAGGTACATCTTGATACTGTGTAAAATTATGTTAAATGGTACAAGGGCGCCCTCTATGGGTCGCTCGTTAGAGTTCATATGGTGGTACAGCGCGAGGCTTGCTTCAAAGCATTCTGGAAGACGGAATAGGTAGGTCATGCTAATGGGAAGTCCGAGACTATTTACACTATAAAGTCCTTGGAGTATGCCTATGCCCTATGTTAACATGCAGTATCATTAGGAAACAGACTGATAGGTTAAACGTAATGGAATACATGCATAATTATATTTTAATACAGTTTTGTACATGTCCGGTTAGCAAGCTAACATTCCTTTGTTCTGACCACGTTTCCAGAATCCTGAGATTTGCCGCTATTTATGCCCGTGTTTGTAATAATAACAATTATGTTACTGTATTTCAGGTAACATAATTGATTTTGTATTGTTTCCTTTTCTATGTAAAGTTACTACTGTTTCATGAGAAGCTTCGGTTCATTATTAGCTTCTGAGCTAGTCATGTCAGGATGCTAGCAAGTTAACAATTACGTAGCTGTCTCACTCGTGAGCAGACATTATCGTTTGTATGTCCCGCTGCATCCACGTAGCTCCATGTTTAATATACAATTGTTCATTCATTAATTTACCGACTAAAACAGGTCACTATGTACAGTATCTCCATCACAAATGACATTATTATGTATGTTTCCCCAACCATTGTAAACTACCACTATACGATCACCTTCTGGAAACACAGTCTATTATTTTATGGTTTTATATTTATTTGCCCCACAATGTCAACACATAAAGAAGCAATTGCAGTGTTTATTGTTTTAATTACATAATGTGCGTTCTATAATACATGTTATAACACACACACACACACACACACACACAGACACATTAAACTTATATAAAACAGAAACAAAAAGCATTCTGGAAGACGGAATAGAATCCTGAGATTTGCCGCTATTTATGCCCGTGTTTGTACCACCACTGTATTTCAGCAATAAAAAGGGGAATACTGCTGTGACCAAACCTGTCTCCTGTGATGTCCATATGAGTCCAAGTGGGATACAAGACTAACCAGTCACATATGTACAACTGGGAGTTCCAGTTGTTCTGTCTATTCCATACTGAGACCCTCAGCCACAAAATGACTGCAAAGCTCCTTCTGTGCAGTAGGAGGTGCTGCACCCTTCTGCCCCCCCAACCCACACACACAACCTTACTGCCTTTACGATCTGAACCTACTCGAATAAAATGTAAGTTTTTAATTTGTTGAGTTTATTATTTGTGTACATTGTAAATTTTGCACACAATTTTCTGTCACTTAATGCACATTGTATTTTGTGTCACATTTCTGTCTTTGATTCAATCAGTCAATTTCAGTCTTTGAGTTGAACATCAGTTTTTCTGATACTAGCCTATTATTACATATTAACAACTTATTAGCACAAGCATCTACATCATACTGTATATGCTACAACTGTCTTTACTGAGTTTGATTAACTTTAAAAAAAGCATTTTAAATAGTTTTCTAATCATAAATCTACTCAGATCATGTCACTGTTGTTCTGATTTTTAATCTCACCCAACATTGGTTGGGAGAGATTATTGTAATCACTGTGTGTGTGTGTCTGTCTATCTGTCTGTGTATCTGTGTCCGCAGAGACATACCATGCTATAACTCAATGAATACTTGAGATATCACCATGAAATTACATGGGCATATACATATATTTAATATGCATCAGATGCTATGATCCATTTGAGTAAAGGTTAAAGGTCAAGGTTGCATTTCGCAGAAAGGTCAAAATAACATTATTGGCTCTAATTCAAGAAGGGGTTGTCATAGAAAGTTGAGGGCGAGATTAGGCATTCTTTGAATACTTGTTATGTTTTAAAATGGTAACAAAGTGACATCTAGTATCTACCAAAACATGAGTGTGAATTATCAGGGTTTAACTCACAGCAGCCATGGATGCGGTGTGTTCAGCAACTTCAACAAGCACTAGGGAAAATAATAACAGAGAAAACAACAGTTACTGCAGAACTGGGAAAAAGAACAGTTACTTCAGAACAAAAGGAAAAACAAGCATTACTGTAGAACAGACAGCAGTGCAGTGCACCAATATTGGTCCATTTTAAGATCAGTTATCTTCCCTGCAGAATAATCTGATTTATACATCTTACTGTACTGGAGAAATTGTACTTAAAAAAATAAATGTAAAGGTTTTACAATAGTAAACTTGACTTGTCAGGTCCATACTAATGTCCCTGTAAACATATACAAATGCTATGATTTCAGTTAAATCAGTGGAGAGTTTTCCTTTTGTGTCCATTGAAATAATGACAGTCTCATTATTAAAGTGAGATTGAAATAATGACAGATTTACATAATAGATTTGAAAATGACAGAATTAAATAATGATAATAACAGATTTAAAAAATATATTTATTTAGTATTTATTTATTTGGAATATGGAGTGGTACAAGTTTCCTGATTGCCGCCATTCAAAAAACTACACAGTATTGAAATAACAATTCCAGGAAGCAAACAAATACAATACAGTACACATAAAGTAAACAGAAAATAAAAATCTGTCATATTTGAAAAGGAGCAAAAAGAAGCATAGCTTGTGAGCTCTTACCTCATTGCCAAAAAAGATAGATAGATAGATAGATAGATAGATAGATAGATAGATAGATAGATAGATAGATAGATAGATAGATAGATAGATAGATAGATAGATAGATAGATAGATAGATAGATAGATAGATAGATAGATAGATAGATAGATAGATAGAATAATGGATTTAAATAATGACACTGATCTTTAAAGTCAGTTTCAGTTGTTTCAACATTTTCCTCTGCATATTAACTGTATATATGAACTGAGTGGAAGCTGAGACTTACCTTCAGTCGACACGATGAGACACCAGGACCAAGTGGCCAAGGAATCAACAGGAGGAGTCAACAGGACCAGGGGGAGGGGTAGAGGAGGAGTCAACAGGAGGAGCAGATGAAGGGTCAATGGGGGGAGCAGAGGCTGGGTCAACAGGACCAGGAGGAGGAACCAAGAAGAGGAGCAGAGGAGGGGTCAACAGGAGGAGCACTGGAGGAGTCAACAGTAGGAGCAGAGGATGGGTCAATGGGAGGAGCAGAGGAGGAGTTAACAGGACCAGGAGAAGTAGAGGAGGGGTCAACAGGAGGAGCACTGGAGGAGTCAACAGGAGGAGCAGAAGACGGGTCAATGGGAAGAGCAGTTAACAGGACCAGGAGGAGGGGTAGAGGAGGAGTTGACAGGACCAGGAGTAGAGGAGGAGTTGACTGGAGGAGCAGAGGAGGGGTCAATGGGAGGAGCAGAGGAGGAGTTGACAGGACCAGGAGGAGGAGTAGAAGAGGAATCAACAGGAGGAGCAGAGGATGGGTCAACAGGACCAGGAGGAGTAGAGGAGGAGCAGCGGAGGGGTCAACAGGAGGAGCACTGGAGGATTCAACAGGAGGAGCAGAGGACGGGTCAATGGGACGAGGAGGAGTAGAGGAGGAATCAACAGGAGGTGCTGAGGAGGGGTCAACAGGACCAGTAGGAGGTGTAGAGGACGAGTCAACAGGAGGAGCAGAGAAGGAGTCAACGGGAGGAGGAGGTGTCAGGGAAACATCAGTGTGAGTGGGATTAAAGTGACAGAGGATTTACAGGGACAGACTAACCTACATGAGGTAAACAGTGGGAGGAGGTGCAGGGGGATGGAGAAGGAGTGGGGCAGTTTTGGAGGTGGAGGGAAGGGGGAGAGGAAGGGGGGGGGACATGTGAACATAATGTAAAATGGATGATATTATATGACAGTTTTTAACCACAAGTGGTTAACCCCCCCCACACACACACACACACACACACACACACACACAAACTGACTAATAGTTGGTGATTTTAACATACATGTTGATAATAACAGTGACTCTCTTAGTAAGACATTTAGTGACCTACTAGATGGCTTAGGCTGTATCCAAAATGTTAATACATCAACTCACATTCACAGACACACCCTCGATCTGATCCTATGGTGTTTATAATTTCAGTTTATGCTCTGGGATATTTCGACCCCAGTGAAAAGCAAATGTTTCCCAACCCTGGTCATCAAGGCACATTGTCCTGCATGTTTTAGATGTTTGAACACACCTGACAGTCATTATCATTCTTCTGCACAGTTGGATGATAGGCTGATGTGGCTTATGTGTCAAATATATATATATATATATATATATATATATATATATATATATATATATATATATATATATATATATATATATATTAGTGTTACTATCAAATTATTTTCAACAGTGATTATTAATATTCTATATATTAGTGTTGGTGTCAGATTATTTACAATAATTATTGATAGTCCTGATCTATGTTTCAGGGACACCTCACTTTTAGAACTTAACTCATCTATTTTTTCACTTTTCCTCTCAAGTGTCCCAGAAATATTCATCCACAGCTCTACTCTGCTGTTGTCCATGTGTTCACCGCTCATTAGTTTGTGCTCATGAATAAGCCTGTGTTCAGATAAACATGCTGAACAAAGACTCCATGCATCACACTGTCAATGCTCTGGACATTTGATGTAAAAGATTCCTATCATCCACTGAACCAACACAAATATACAAACACCCACAAAAACATGCAAACACACACACGCACATGAACACACATGCGCACGCACATGAACACACACGTACGCATGCACACACACACTCTTTACAGTAGGAATCACATCCTAATATTTGAGAAAAATAATTAATTCAATTCAATTTTATTTATATCTGTATATATATATATAATATCTATATATTCTGATGTATTTTATTACATCAGAATAACATGACAGAGGACACAGAGTTCATTCTATTCAAGGTTATTACACTGGGTTACAAAACAAGTGTAAGTTTTTTTTTTTTTTCAACTGGACCATTTTGCAATACTTAATTAAAAAATTTAATAATTTTTTCTCAATTAGGTCAGGTCTTTATGACAATTTGATTTGGAAAAATCCAATCTTCTTATTAAATGCTAGGTGTTAGTGACTGGGTTAGGGTGGGGGTAAGGGTCAGGGTTTGGGTCAGTGTAAGGGTGAGGTTTAGGTTTGGGGTCAGTGTTAAGGTCAATGTTGGGGTTAGGGTCGAGGTGAAGTTCAGGGTCAAGGGTCAACAGACTCTGTTACACTTTACCTAGCGTGGTTACCAAAGCTTTGGTGGGTGAACCTTACATTTTACAAACTCTTAATCCTCTGTTTTGTTAAATCATTCATTGAATGCAAATTGGAATATTGTGTTGAGTTGAATTTATGAACAATTGTTTTAAACATTCACTGCTACACTGTAAGATGTTTGTCTTACTTTCAGTATGGTACTAATTCAAAATCAAACGTTCAGTCTGTGCCTCTCTGAGCTTATTCTTGTCTTCTGCTCACCATGTAATTGCTGTTAAATTACATAGACCTTTAATAGTATTCACATATACATATTAACCTTTGTAATAACACATATGCTACACTAGTTTCATGAGTGACAGGCCAAACAACTGTGGTTTTGAATGTGCCAGTCAGGCAAATTCCCGGGCTGCCCAAGTCTGCCCCGGCTCAATACATGGTGGGTTGGTCTTGGCTAGAAATGCCCCGGCTGATTTTTGTCCCAGTCCTCCTGTAACAAACAGCTGTTTGTTACTTGTGCTAAGTATAAGCACACACACTTCAACATTTCCACTGAGATACTTTAAATTTCATACTTAGCACTGAAAGGCACACAACACTTTAAACAGCGTATTTGCACAGGAATAATTTCACACAATTGGTTTAAAAGTATTTTATTCATTATTTATTGGCTTTTTTATGTTCCTCCAGGCATGTGATTGGTGGCTGCTTGGCACTAGGAAAAAAGAAACATAAGTTGGATTTAACCTATGTTCAATATTTGTAGTTGGATTTGTTTTAGTGTTTGTACATAAGTAGATTTTCAAGTGTTTTAGTGATTTTCAAGTGTTTGTACTTACCCTTTCCTTTTGTCTAGGTCAGTCAGCTAAAGAGTCTTGAGGGAAACATCAGCCTAATAAAGATTCTGGACTGGACCAAAGAAAGGGAATGTTTAGGGGAGGTTTGGGGAAATTATTTATTGGTTTTATGAGTTTATATATTTCAATGGTGGTTAATTTATAATTTTAGATAACATAGTTTGGGTTTTATATAGTTTATGGTTGTAGGTTTTAGTGTACAGAGGTTGTAGGTTGTTAATAATTTATATAAATTCAGATATCCCTCCTTTCTCACAGTAGTTGTAGACAGGTAAGATGGACAATATAAAAGGCATTTGGAACATCATTGTTGTTCAGCTTCTGGATAAGACACTGTTTCCAACTGCTCTCTGCACTTGGCACTTGGCACTTCCTCATCTCACAGAGGTCCAACCGCTAAACGACCACTGACACAACACCTCCCCTGGAGGACTGACCCCCAGGTTTCTGCTCCATGTTCTACCTGTGGGCTGCAGAGTGAATGGGGTAATGGTTTAGTTAGTGTGGTTGTTTGTTACCTCTGCCAAGGAGGTATTAAAATGGGGTCTGTCTGACTGTCAGCAGGATTACGGAAAAAGTTCTGAACAGATTTTGATGAAACTTTCAGGAATGATAGATAATGGGTCAAGGAAGAACCCATTCAATTTTTAGCAATGGAGGTCAAAGGTCAAGGTCACAGTAAAGGTCAACAGCTAAAACACATAAGTGGTAATATCTCAGGATTCAGACAAGATAGAATCTGTCATTTTTTTGCATTCACATCATCTCACCTTCGTACATCAGATGGGTCAACACCTATGGCTCGATCATGTCACATTTTGACGTCATATGACGCCATTTCAAGGCTTGGCTGAGGTCTGCTGTCTCCAACTGCCTTGTTTTATTTATTTATTTTTTGTACTTATTAGTGACTTTAATAATAGAATACAAGTTGTATTTCCAACAAGTAATTATTGTTCCTATATCACAGATCATCCACTGTAATGGAGTTCATCTGCTCATAAATACACAAATTAATTACCTCTGCCAAGGAGGTATTAAATTTGAGTGTGTTTGTCTGGTTGTTTGTTTCTCTGTCAGCAGGATTAAGCAAAAGGTTCTGAATGGATTTTGATTAAACTTTCAGGAATGATAGTAAATTGGTCAAGGAAGAACCCATTAGATTTGGAACAATGAAGGTCATCGTCTCACCTTCAGACATCAGATGGCTCGATCACGTCATGTGTGAATGAAAAATCAAGCCTTGGTGGAGGTCTGCTGTCTCTGACTGCCTTGTTTTAGTATTATGACACAAATATATGATCAACTCAACAAGACAATAATTTATATAACTTCTTTGTTGCATTATGTCCTTTACACGTTATGTCATATATAATATATACAACAATGTTATATATTGTCTTATAAGCTATAAATATATATTTTTTATCATGTTATAAACTAAATCATGTTTTATCATGACGGCACTGCATTTTATTTAGGACTGTAGAGTAGATTATTATTTACAACATGATTCCTTCATAATTTCTGTCATGTTTTTGTAGTTTCTTTTTCTGGAACTATACATGGAAAATTACAGTGTGATGGTCTGCTGCTTCCTGCACAAGATCAATAAATGTAATAACTGTTCATTATACGTGGGCTATCTTTTAACTTTTAACATAAGCCGACTAGAAAAATTTTCTCTGTCAAACTAATTTACACAAAATGCAGAAAGGCTACTTTTATGTCCTAAGGTTACGTTTCTTTGCCATTAGAAAAAGAGGCTTTTATAATGAAAGTAAGCCATTAGTCCCTGCATATCCTAACGGTGTGTTAATGAATTATAACGAATGTTTGTTTTAGCGTCCCTTGGGAGGCTTTAATTTGCTACGGTCTACTGTAAATAAATAATAAAATGAAATTGATTAAATAGTAATGTGAACAAATAAAGCCATATTTCAGGAGGGAAGCTATAGTAAATATGTCTGCACTTTCTACTTTGTATTTTGGCAACAATAATATGATCAGAATGAGTATTTATGTACAAACAAAGTAAGGATAAATATATAAACTAAAAAACACTTTTTGTTTTTCTTGTACTTCTTGTAATTGTCCAGCAGATGGCGGTGTCGATGTCATTACCCCACCATATCGGAACATCCGACCCCGCCCCATTCCGCGGTCTGCAGTGAGGAGGAGTTGAATTTGGATTTGTTCTCTGAGCCCGTTCCCGTTCTATTGTTATTTTTTCTTGTTCTTCTTCGTGTTTATCATGTGTTGAATAAACAACTGTCAATAAACATTGCTCTTAAAAAAAAGTGTGTGTCCATAAACAGATATATCATTTGACGCATTACGTCACCACTTGAGCGGATGTGAAGCATACGCAGACAGCCAATCAAACAGCGGAAGGTCCCAGCCAATCAGAGAGCGGAATGTGACGGCACGCACATTTTGAACCGCAGTCAGCGGACGGACGGAGGCAAGGGGATAGAAACTAACAGAAACTGTTGTGTTTGAGTGGACTAGACTGCTTTTTCTCTTTAAAGAGAACACCACGTAACACAGGCACCTATAGAAGGACTGAAACATGAGAAAGAGGTGAGTGCGACTGGATTTACCACAGTTTGAGTCACATTAAAGCCGCTGTCGTGCTGAAGTTTAACACCCAAACAACTTTTTCCACTGAGCAACACCAACACTTTTTGTATTCATGAGGTAAAACGTTCTCGTGTCACTTAACTTCGCCTCTGACTCAACTATACACCAGTGTATTTGTGTCTTTTTGGCTTCTGGTGGTGGTTTATGTGCGTGTTTATGTCTGCGTTAGTTTTTAGGTGTACGTTTATATGATTTTGTATGTTTCAAACAGTGAGTTGCTGGCAGCAGAGGCGGTGTCCTGCTTAAATAAGTCCCTGTGTCACCTGAAGGACATCTGGGAACAGATCGGTATTCCAGAGGACCAGAGGCTCCAGAGGACCACTGTGGTCAAGAACCATATCAGGGTCAGTTTATTTATTTATTTATTTATTGTATTACTTTGGTCAAGGGTTAGGGTTCAAACACCAGAAAAATCCCTCTCCAAATTAAAACTGCAGTTGTTGAACCGTTTGCAGTACAGATAAAATAATGGGCTCTTTGTAAACATAATACCCTGTAGATTGGACTAAAACAGACTCACTTTTATTGTTTATTGAACAGGTGAAAAGCTGTAGACTTACACACACGAATATACCCCCCCTCTCTTAATTTTTTTGTGTTTAATCCAGGCTGTATTTGTCTGCATTTGGTAGGAATGGACTGAAACACACTAGTTACCAACAGACCAATGTCTGGACACTTTGAAGTTCAAAGTTGAGAACTTTATTTGTAAAAAAAAAAAAAAAAAAAAAAAAAAAAAATCTGTTTTAGAGCATTTTTCTATAGTTATGTTTATGTGGTTTACAGTGCGGACATTTGGGGAATTATCCCTCTTTCCAAAGTGGCTATTTTTGGATTTTTATTTATTATTTTTTTTAGAAAAAACTTGATCACCTTTTCAAATCCACATATTTTAGCAAAAATTTATGAAAATGAATATTTCACATCCCAAATTACTATTGTTAACGGTAAAATAGAAACTAGCATTAAGGTCCAAAAATTATTCTGCGTCTTTTGGGTTTAAATACTTAACTGGATTATGTTCACTGGAGTGTTACCATGGAAACTACACCACATATATGATTGATCAGATAACAGCCTTCAAATTAAAAGAAGCCAAACTAGTCCAATTAGTTGTTGTAAACCATCTATTTGCATATGTGGTGTTGCTGCTGTATTTCAGAATGGCTTATGAATTCAGAAAGACGAGTTTGTGCCTTTTCATTTGATATGTGACAAGTGCAAATGCATGAATGTGGGAGCTGTACATACATACATAAATATATACATAATGGAATTAATTTTGGAGCTGTATATACAGGTGTTATTAAATTCATGTTATCTACATTCTAGGACTGGGGTGTCAGGCTGGTTAAAGGCTAATTATAAACATGTTTAGAAAGAAAACTGGTGTACAAATCAAATGCTTCCAGAATAAAAAATAGTGACATTTGACGACATCACTGTTAAACACAAATGCAGTCCTAAATGCTGGTTGGCTGTAGTTTCATACATAAAAGTACTATTTGGACAGTTAGTTTTATGGGGTAAGGTAATAAGTACCAGGTAATTTAGTCCGGTCTGAATGCACCATGTCAGTAAACATAATGTCTGTGACAATTTTACCTTCTGTAAAACAGACCGTAGAAATGACCCTTGGTAATATTAAGCCTGTGTGAATGCAACCTTAGTACCATCCAAATGCGCTGTCAGTAATCATTACTACATGTTCACATTTGAACGACCCTGATTATTTAAAGTTTGGCTTTACATTTGCAAAGTGGTGGTCGCTAATCACAAACTCTGTTATATTGAAACTAAGAACCAAAGTATCAAGACCGAGCCATGGGAGTTTTTTGATAATAAGCGTCATGTATTGTGGATGTTTTAAAATGTATTTAAAGAGATGTTAAAAAACAAATATGTCAAAATATATTTAGAGAGATGGTAAAAGCACATAAAGATTTTAAAATGTGTTAAAAAAAATAAATAAATAAATATATATATATATATATATATATATATATATAAACACACATAGAGCTGAATATACAAATGTTTAAAAATATGTTTCAGAAATAGTAAATTAGAAAAATAAAGATGTTTATAACCTTTATTGTTTAAATCATTTATTAAGCCTATATGGAAAACACAAAGCAAGAACAATAACAGTGATAATATTAAAGGAGGGCGGGGCTGCATTTGAGTCCTTTTAGTGGAGCCTCACTATTTCACAATTTGAAAACCCCTGATGTAACCAAATAGTATATGAATAGGCTTCAAGCGTTTATTTGTTTTGATTTAGCTGACTAGGACTTTTACAGCTTTTACAGCTTCAGAAAACTCACTTTATAACAATATTCCAGTTTTGTAAGTTTTTGGGTTTGAGGTTTTAATAAGCTGTAAATCATTATCAGCAAATTTACAATAAAGAAATGCTTTAGATATCCCACTGTATATGTCTTGAGTCTATAAAATGCATTGGTTTCACCTTTTATGTTGAATTACCTGAATAAAACAGCTTTTACACCATATCCTCATTTTCTGTATAATATCAGATTTATTGGTTTTACATCTGGACCCCCAGAGGTGTAGACTATTGAGACAAACCAGGAAATGTGACTTTTTAAAACAACTATGGGGCTGATATTTAGAGTTTTTTTTCTTCTAATTAACTAAGAATTCACTGACTGAATAATCAACTGTCATTCTGTACGTCTGAACATGTCAAAAATGTTTGGTGGCGCAGTACGTTCAACCATACCTATGTCTGTGAAAATGGCAGAAAGTAGTGGTATGTGTTAAAAATAAATGGAAATTTGGGACCATTTTACGCTGGGTAAGACTGACAACAGTGTGCGCACAGCAAAATGGCATTAGGATTAGCCTATCACTGTAGCATTAGCATTAGCCTTCCACTGCCGTACTTCATCAGTGCTGTAACACCTGAATCAGAAGCATCCACACATCAACAGAATTTCCTCAAAAGAGACTGGGAGCTTCTACGTATTGCTAACATATTGTTAACTGATGAATACTAGTACTTGAGGTAATGTACCAGAGTAATGAAATTATTAGGTTTCATCCCCTCTCATACATCCAAGTGCATGCAGACACACACACACACACACACACAAAATACCTCAGCCTTCTCCCATCCCCTTTTACTGATTGAACTGGTTTAAAAAATAAGTCCAAAGAATTCAGAAGTGATGGTACATTTGCATATAATGCACGCACAAACAGAAGACACACATTATACAATATTATCTGATTAAATTCTTCATCTTGTTGTTCTTCCAGGGTTTACTGGAAATGATGATTAAAGAAGAAGAATCTCTGATGCAGAGGCTCATGAGCAGCATCCAAACATGTCGCACAGATATGAAGAAACTGTGTCAGGAGCTTCAGCGTCCACCATTTGAGGTGATGACTGACCTTAACTTCTAATCCTAACCCACAAGTGATCCTAACCATTAACCCCTAACCCTAAACTTTAACCCCTAACCCACAACTGACCCTAACCCTTAACCCCATAACCCTAAACTTTAACCCCTAACCTACAACTGACCCTAACCCTTAACACCTAACCCACACTTTACCTTAACTCTTAGGCCCTAAACCTAACCTTTCATCATTCACTGTTTGAGGTGATGTAGATGACAACTAAACTGACAGATATATCATAAAAAGAATAAGAATATGTATAATATATATCTCAGTGCTGGTGTGTTATATCGCCTTGGTTATGGCTCACAATAACCAGTGCTGGTCTTCCAGTGAAGTGACCAGTGTGGAAAAAAACAGTGTAACTCTCCAGATGTTCATTTGAAGACTAGAGTATTTTAGTCCTGCAGTGAATAAGAACTATTCTACACAAATCTGAATAAATATTATTGGAATCTTTGTATTTACAAAGTAAGTACAAAGTCATGTTCATTGATTGAAAGCTCCAAAGATGAATTCAAGATACAGTTGGTCTCAGTTTAATGATTTATACAGATCATATAGATAATACAAAAGCCAGCGCTCATCTCTGTGGACCAGAACCCCACTGGGCTCAGGCCCAAACAGCCCTGAATTCCAGGTCTGGATCGACAATATCTTCTTGGGTGACTCCACCCCGATCAAATGGTTTGGACTTTGCAACTTCATCTGACTCTGTCACCTATTGACGTGACTGTCAATCTCAGCCCATGCCCTTAAGTGATATAATTCAAATGTGATTGTCTGTTTTCAAAACAATATCCCAGTTTACTGTATGCTAGTTCTCGCAATATTATCTCAACCCTATCCTTATCATCTACTGGACTCTCTGGCCTCAGAGCAGCATTATTGCAATAGATATATAAGTAAAATGATGAAATAATGTGTAAAATAGCAGTAACAATATATAAACCTAACACTTGTGATAATATTTCAAGTGTTGTTGTTTGGGAGTTTAGTTACGAGAAAGTTTACATACCAGTAAATAAATTCAGATTATGAGGCTGTTATCTGTAGTGTTAGAGAAATAACTAAATGCTTTGAGTAAAAACAATAAAACATATCTATTTATTTAACCAGACTTTAAAAAAATAGACCCTGAAAGATATTTGTGAAAATGTACATATACAATAATATTCTTAACGAGGGATGTAAACAATGAAGTGACTATCGATTGTCAATAGGAATTTCATCGCATAAATTACATTGTCGGTTAATTGCCCTTTTCCAAAATGGTGTTTGTGTGGAGAGTAGAGGGTGCCGCTCCTTAAACTCAGCTTTGTTGCTGTTGAATATTGAGGGCAGTTGTCCACACCTGTCTGAAGGCTGCCAGCTTGTCCGTGCTACGACTCCTGTATGCTGGCATTAATGAGTTAGAATAGTTTTAGGGACATGGTGGCACACGCACACACACACACACACACACACATATATATATATATATATATATATATATATACTTAAATCTTGTTCCATCATGTCAGAAAAAAGTTTCTATTAAATTGCATAATTTATTGACTTCCACAACATAAATATCGTTGCCTGAACTGTTTCCAATGGTTCAATGAATTCATCATTCAGGAATATGGCATGGTTTTTTAATGATGTGTATAAAAATCTTCATCTTTTATTCTTGTTGACACTATCTAAAAAGAAATTCAGGTTCTCAGGAAAATCAGCGATTATTAATTAATAGTTAATTGGTCGATAAGATCAACCAACTAATGATTAATGGTTTAATTGATACTTTGCCTCCCTATTCTTAACCCTATATAATATCATAATCTCTTGGGTTAAGAATAAAAAAAGGGTTAGAATGTAAACCCGGACCAAAATTAAACCATCAAATGTCAGTAATGCAAGAAGTATTGTCTCTGTTTGATGATGCGAGCTTGGGTTTTGTAGTTTCACAACTAAGCTCCACTGACCTTAACAGGAAGAGGAGGGCATTAGCATCCTGCAGCAGGAGAAGAACCTCCGCACCCGGATGGAGGCTCTGGTCCAAGAGAAGAGTGTCCGGATGCAGCAGCTGAAGAGTCTGATGGAACAGGATCAGGATCTGTGTGACATCCTGTGTTCAGAACCCTATGGGATCTGTGCAGATACAGTTCCTTCTGTGCAGCAGCTGGAAGACCTCCAGCAGCACATCAGTAACCAGCAGGAGGAGAAGGTAGGTTCAAACCAAGGTTAGAAGTGGTTTAGATGTTTCATTATAGTTAGGTTTTATTTTGGTTGAGCTCTTTTTTCCCCTCTAATTCAATTAATTTTAATTAGTTTGAGAGCAGATTTTTTTTTTCTAAATACTTAGTTTAGCTGTTTTGTTTTTTTGTTTGTTTTTTTCATGTCTTTTATCTTCCTCACCATCATATTCAAAGCACCCCTCCAACAAAACCAAAATATATATATATATATATATGAATAAGTAACTAGACACCGCTAAGGCAGATCAGCCCCCACCCACCTTTCACCTGGAGGGGTAGGAGCTGCCATGCACAACATTTTTAGTTTGTTTATTTGTCAGCAACGTTCCACAAACCTTTTCAGGAAAGGTGTGGGGTGGTCCAGAATGGATACCATTAAATTATGGTGAATGTAGGTCAAAGTCACCAAAATGGGCTTTCACAAGGATCAGAGATTGGGCAAATCGGGTAAAATGTTAGTGAGGACTGGAGCTTGTTGTGCCTTGAACCACTAGTTCTTGACTCTTTTTTTAATTGATATGTGTGTTTTATACTGAGCAGCTTACAGACAGAACATAGAAAACACTTGTAATTTCACTGTTCAATTTTGCAATGACAATAAAGCTTATTGTGTTCTACTTTCTTATATACTATTATGTTCTGAAATGTAGTAGTATTTAGTAGCATTAACAACTTATCCATCCATAAAATTGGAGTCAAGTTGACGTGTCGTGTCATGATGATGTCATCACATTGTCAGCTGAGGACCAACACAGACACACGGCTAAAAAACAAACAAACAAAAAAAACAAACAAACAAAAAAACCCACCACACACGTGTATCCAGCAATGAGCCACTTGTATTAATGTTCACTGCAACGTAACAATGTCCACTGACGAGACACAAGCATCAACATTTTAACCCCAATAAAACAAAGGCTCATGTTAGCAAAGAGTTTTCTGTTAAATTTAACTGCACATCAGTAGGTGAACATAGGCCCACATTTAGTCTGGACCCATGGCTCTAAAACTGGACTGTCCACATGTCTGTCACGGGTCCTCACTTTTTATATTAAGTGCAAAAGTTTAAGGCAGCGGCCAAGGCACACACCACATTGTCCACATCATGTTTGGAAAAAAGGAGCGTGTTGTCTGTGCTGCTGCTCACTCAGGTTAGCTCGTGGATACTGTTTATATCACGCAAATTAGCAAGCAAATGCCTCTTCAGATGGCCGTGCCCTTTTTTTCTGTTTTCGTAAAAGGGAATGACAGACACACATGCGATGTGTGTGTGTCACTCTCTTTTTTTTGTTAGCCCACCACAACTGTAAGAGAGCGAGAGAGAGAGATTATGTTATGTTCTGTTCTCTATTGGGGTGCGTTTGGTGCCGGTATGTGCATGTGCTTTATTTCTTCTATTGTTCTGGTGTATCCACTGGATCTGTCTTACAGTGCACCTAGAGGTTTGGCATGTGTATTGCATCATTTTCAGTGTTTCGTTGTCATGTTTATGATACGTTACTGATCTGTTCCCAGTGTGGACGCCATATCTTTTCTATCCAGTACAAAACCAAACCTTGTTGCGTTGCTGTGTGGACGGGGCCTAATACTAGAATGACTTCCAGTGTGAAAAGGTAATCAACATGCTGACACAAACACACTGGCTGTTTTGTTACCTGTGCAGGTGAGACGACATGCTGAGTTCACTGACCTCAGGAAGCAGATCATTGTGCACATGGAGCAGTTGGAGCACACTCCAGAGACGAGCTTTGAGAAGGATGTGGTGTGTGAGGATGACAACTCCTTCTGCCTGTCCACAGACAATATCACAGCTCTGAAACTACTGCTTTGCCAGGTCAGAAACTACTGAAACTACTGTTCTGTCAGGCCTGACCCGTTGATCACATTTAGTTATGTCATGTGGTTCTGTCGTGTGTTTGTGGTGCAGCTGGAGCAGCGTCAGGCAGAACTGAAGTCCACATGTGAGTGTGTGAGAGCGCAAGTCCATCAGCTGTGGGAGCGTCTGCAGGTTTCTCAGGAGCACAAAGAGGCCTTCAGGGACCACATGGTGTCATCCAGGAGGAGGAACCTGGAAGTGGTGCGTTCACTGACCTGTCTGTGTGGTGTTTACTGTTTACTTCACTTTAATTTGTGCTTGTGTTTGTTCTTCAGTTAAAAGTGGAGCTACAGCGTCTGGAAGAGCTCAAACTGCTCCACATCCGAAGCCACATTGATGCAGTTCGTTCTGAGATTGCTGTCTTGTGGGACAAATGTTTCTTTAACTCCGAGCAACGACAGGCCTTCACTCCTTATTTCAGCGGTGCGTTCACTGACCTCACAGCTTCTCCAAAACCTTCAGTATTTTGTTGTTTCAGACCATCTCAGGCTATGTTCAGACTGCAGATAAATTGTTCCCACATTTGACTTTTTGCTGCCATTTGATCTGTATGTCACCTGTTATAGACAGTCTGAACGTCACAAATCCCATTTTTTTTTTAAATCCGGTCCAGGCCACCTTGATATATGGTTCTTAACCTGATACACATCTAATATTTTGCAAGGTGACTTCAGTCTGAATGACCATGTCACATTTATCCAACTTTTCCAATTACTCCAGTAACTGACAGAACAAACGTAAAGACCCTGAGGTACGATATTTTGAGATTCCTCAGCCAAAAAGATATTAAATTCAGGTCTGTTTGTTTATTTTTCAGCACGATTACGCAAAAAGTTCTGAACAGATTTTGATGAAACTTTCAGGAATGATAGATAATGGGTCAAGGAAGAAAGCATTAGATTTTGAGCAATGAAGGTCAAAGTCAAACTAAAGGTCAACAGCTAAAACACATAAGTGGTAATATCTCAGGATTTAGACAAGTCTCACGTTTTTTTCCATTCACATCGTCTCACCTTCGGATATCAGGTGGGTTAACACCTATGGCTTGATCACGTCATGTTTTGAAGTCCTATGATGTCATATCAACCCTTGGCAGAGGTCTGCTGTCTCTGACTGCCTTGTTTAATATATTTACATTTACCATACAGACATAAACATATGACTATCCACAGGTTGACCATTGACCTTTAGCACCAGCATTTTCTGTTATCAGGCTGTAGATGCTAAACCTTGAACTAGCCACAGTAAAACTGTTCATATCTGTTAAAGTAGCTTCTTCCACTGTGTAGTAACTTGTGCTCAAAACCAGACCATGAACTAACTGCATGGAGGGCCAGTCGATACCGGTGAACCCTGTTAGTTCGTAGATAGATGTATCCTTCATATCTCCCATCTTCTCCAAATCCCTTCACACTCACATTGAGCTTCTCTTTATATGAACCTCTTGCTTTCACCTCTGCCTCATTATTTTTAAAAATCTTAAATCTCTTTCCTGCACATTGATACTACGCTGTTCCCCTTAGCAACTGCAAGCTGCTTAGCCTTCTAGACACGTTCTATCACGTATTTCCTCATTCATCATTATGTCAGTCTATTTTGCGCATGTGGATCACTTCAGGGACACATTCCATTTACACTCAAACTCATTTTAGTTCAGGGGCCACGTTCAGCTAAATTTGATCTGAAGTGGGCCGACCCAGTAAAATAAATAAATAAATAAATAATGTCAACTCCAAACCTTTCTCTGTTTTAGAGCAAACAAAGTAAAATTACACGATGAAAACAAATGATGTTTGGCTTTAGTTCATCATTTACACACATACAATCTAGATACACAAAATATTTAGTAATAGGTGGAATGTTGTTATTAAAAATAATTGTACTTCTCTTAAGATATTTAAAATTTTTCATATTTGTTCTGATTATTATAATTTTTTAAATCTTTTTATTGAGTTTCTGCAGACAATGTAATGGGGTACATTTATTAAGACAGGGTATCTGCATTTTTTTCCACAGAAAAAAGTGGACAAAGAAGCAATATTTGTTCTGATTATTGAATTTTTTTTTGTGAAATTATACTTGTGTCACTAAATGAAAAAAAAAATAAAAAGAGAATTGTTTTTACTTGTCAATATTCATAAATTATTATGAGACTGAATTTGTCTGAATGTGGACAAGGAAATAAAATTATTTATATTTTAGTGTAATTTTTGCATTTCATAAATTCATCCAAAGGGGCGGATTGGATCCTTAGGCGGGCCGGATTTGGCCCCTGGGCCGCATGTTTGACACCTGTGCTCTAGGCTGATAAAAGTCACATTTAATGTGTGTAATATGAATGAGCACACAAAAAAAATCTGATTTCACAAAAAAAAGATCTGAATTGTGCATTAAGATCTGCAGTCTGAACGTAGCCTTATATTTTTGTGCTTAATTCCAGAGGAGTGCACAGAGGACCTCCTTCAGTTCCATTCTGCAGAGCTCCAGCGGCTACAGCAGCATTATGAGCAACACACAGAGCTATTTGAAGGCGTTCAGCGTTGGGAGGAGAGCTGGAGGCTCTTCTTAGACCTGGAGGTAAGAATAAACCACAGCTGTGTATGTGTTAGTTTTCAAAGAAACATCAGAAAAGTAAATAAATTATCCTTGGAAACCAATACTTTCATTTTTTTCTTCTGTTATTGTTTGTTCAGTGTTAATGTTTTGATATTTAATCTGTCATTGTTCAACCACAAAAATCACAAGAGAAAAAAATGATGTGAAATGTATTATAATAATTATCAATATCATCTCGTACAAATGGTGTGTATTTATTGTGCTTGTGTGGGGAAAAAAACCCATTAAAATCCATTGGTTCAAATTTGACTGTTGCTGATTAATCACTGATAAACTATAATCAGCTTGGGCTCTTGGACTGTGAATATCTTGTTTAATTAATTGTTCATTTATTATTGTAAAAACATCTGGTTTATCCAGTTAATAGCATCCACACCAAACTGAAATAGAAAAAGAAACAAAAACCATCAGGGGTTTCACATCTCTGAATTTCATTCTATGAAGATATCCTTTATCCTTGAAAGAAAATCAAACCTTCTTTAGATGCAATTACCTGAATAGGGACTCACAGCCAAGTATAAACCCATTAGTTTTGACCTCATTTAAATGCAGAGGTGGAAAGTAACTAAATAAAAATACTTTGTTACTGTACTTGGGTAGTTTTTTAGGTATCTGTACCAACTTTTTACTCTTACTCCCTATATTTGTTCATAAATATGTGTATTTTATACTCCTTACATTCTCTTTTTCTCATAATTATGCATTTCTTATCTTATATTGATGACTTTCTCACCATTTTGACTTTCTATCTCATAATTATGCTTTTTTTTTTGTTTTTAAATTTTTCCTAAATTTCCTCCCCATATCTACAAAACTGAGTACTGTAACCCGATCAAACACAGTTTCTACACAGTAACTCACTTTTAAAGGCTTTATTTTTAAATACTTTTGAAACTTTGCAGATTTTTTTTCTTGTTAAATAATTTCATTCATGGCAAAAGAAATGCAGTTTTACTTTTATATTTCATTACAATCGAGAAGTTGTACTTTTTAAAACTTTACTTAATTAAAGGAGTTGAATCAGGACTTCTGCTTTTACCAAAGTATGTTTTCACACAAGTAGGTGTACTTCTACTTGAGTACAGACTGTGAGTACTTTTACCATCTCTGCTTAAATGTTTGTATAAAAACATAACGCAACATTTTTATAATGGATGGATGTGGCTTTTTACATTACAGTCTTAAATATGTCAAATATTAAGAAGAACACTGGTTTAATGACATTAGTTTTTCTGCAATGCAAGACCTTTGTGGGGAAAAAATGTCTGATTGCTTTATATTGAAACCACATGTTATAATTTCATAGAAAAATATTATGGTTTTGTTGACTACAGGACAAGTGTTAATGTTTAGTTTATGTCAAACTAAGACATCATCCTTTAAAGCTTAGTATGTGCTGTAAAATGTATTTGAATCGGACAAAAGCATGAAGCTGCATTAATGCTTCTGACCTTTGACCTCATGTGGAGACATAGTAGTGAACCTCTGATGATCTGACAAAAGCATAAAGCTGCATTAATGGATCTGACCTTTGGTCTCATGTGGAGATGTAGTTTTGAACCTCTGGCTATTATAGTTGAAGACTCCTCAACCAGTTTGACAAATGTCATTAGAATAATACTCAGTGGACTTGTTTACATGAGAATTTTTATTCCTGTTTAATTCAGAATAGAGGCTAATTCGACTTTAAGATGGCCATATAAACACTTTGTTCCAGTTGAAATTGACTATTCTGAATTAAACATAATTCTAAATAAAGTAAAAAAAAAATTTCTACTCTTGATTCTGAATTCAATAATTCCTCTGAAATTGAAAGACTTAATTCTGCTTAACATTATTTCTATCATTCTGCACATGCTCCTGGTCTTGTTACAATAACGCACATATTTCACATAGATGACGCACATATTCCACACTACTTCATAGTTAAATGCCAAATGCAAAAATCCCATATAGCATCTGGTCTTCCATGGTGTTAGGAACTGCATGTAACCGTTTTCTTCTAGTAGGCGTCTTAAGTGGACGTTCTGTCCAATCAGAACCCTCTGTACCTCCAGCTCTTAAAGCCAAATTAACTAGAGCAGAATACATCTGTTTCCCATGGAAGTCTTTGGCATTAACATTTCCATGTAAACAGGAATGAAATAGGTTTAGTTCAGAATTATTTTATTCTGAATAAATAATTCAGAATTTAAAGACATCCTGGAAACATAACCATTATTGAGGCTACTTCACATATTTTAACATTTTAGAGCTGGTTACATAACTTTTTTTTTTTTTTCAATCTCCACTTAGAAAAAAGCCACAGACCCAAACCGTTTCATGAATCGAGGAGGAAATCTGCTGAAAGAAGAAAAACAGAGGACAGAGCTGCACAAAAGCCTGCCCAAGGTAACCAAGGCAGCAGCACATTTATCAGGTTGGAAATGTTCCTCAAATGTGGATGATCAAATGCACAAGTGTCTTTTTTCCATAAAGGTAAACAACAGATGTATTGCTTGGTTGCTTGTTTTTAATGAGTAAAATATCAATAACTAAAGTGCCAAAGCTGTTACATAACCATATGTCCTCCAGTTCTAATGAACATCCATACCACACAAAATATTAACAGAACAGAAGGAGATTTATGTTGTCTTCTAGTTCCACCTGTAACTTGTACTTTTCTGACTTTCAAAACACAACTTACGACTTTGTAGCGTTCCAGGTAAGTCAGATCAAACTGCTGGAGCGCAAGGAATTGTGTCTAGATGATGACGTTTACTCATTTCCAGTCATTTTTATCCCAGGGTTGTTTGTTTGAGGCATAGACCAAGCTGTTCTACCTTTTATGTTCTGTTAGCTGCAGCTGCATTTGGATACATGCTGGGTATTAATATATTATTCCACTCAATGGACTGAAAACTAGCTTAGTGTTAGCTCTAGTGACCAACTGCTGATTATGCAGAACATTTACAGATAAATAACTTTAGAGTAATGCATTGTTTTAATAAATAATCTGCATAAACACTGTGTCTGCAAGGACCATCATTACTGCTTGACGGACTGTTGTCTGAAGGACTCACAACTGGGGGAACATGAATCTAGTATGAGTTCATGAGTGGGAAGTGACAGGTTTGACTGACATTCCAGTGCATTTTCACTAATAAAAGGTCGGAAAAGTACGAGATACCGGTTGAACTGGAATGCAGCATAATCCACCTAAAGTCAAAACAAATGACCTGTACAGAGCCATAGGGATATGAACGCTCTCCCAGGAGGAATTGTCCAAGAAAATAACAAATGTAGATTTAAATAATGATTAACTAGTATCTGCTAATATTTAATGGATTGATATTATATTGATAATTAACTGTATCTGAGCATTTATAAAGTCTGTTAAAGACTACAGTTTTTTTTAGAAGGTTTTGTTAATTGAACTGGTCCCTGTTTTATATGGACCTTGTTTCATAATGATTAATATTTTGTTGTTGTTTTTTTAGTTGTTTGTGATGTTAGTTTTGTTTTGTGTGTGTTTTTGTCACATGTGTACTGCAGTGTACAGACATTTGTGTTGGTGTGGGTTTCGGGAAGAATAGTGATGGCTTAAAAAGCTAATAAGTGTATTTCACACGTGATCTTGGAATCCAAATGAGGCTGGGTTGGGTAGCATTAGTTTGTCAAGTCATCATGCCGTTAGTTATTGTCGATGTATGCCAGGTTGTAAGTCCTATCAAATAAAGGAGTGTTGCCTATATTATAGTTTTTTTTAAGTTGGTTAAAAACATTTTAGGAACCACATCATCTAGCTAGAATTACTTTCAGTAGCTTATTAATTATTTTCAGACCTAAATGTCATACTTCTTCTGGTGTTTACAACCTTCTGTGTTTACCCACCCAAGCCTCATTTTCCTTTCAAGATGGCCGGAACATGATAAAGTGAATGGAGATCCAAATAAATGAACTGAAACGAAGAGCTGTGTGTTTTCAGCTGCAGAAGAAATTGAAAGCCCAGATAGAATCATGGGAAATGGAGCAGGGCCAAGAGTTTCTGGTGAACGGAGTGAAGTTCCTGCAGTACGTGGAGGAGCAGGTGGAGCTGCACCAGCAGGAGAAGGAGAACCAGAAACTGGAGAGGGTAACATCTGCACGTCATCACATAGCGTACATCTGTCATGTCCATCTGAAACGTCCTGACCAGTACTGTGAATTCAACCACAGCAACTGAAGAAGAACAAACAGATGGAGGAGGACATGATGTATGGGACCACTGTTCGAACACCCACCAAACGCAGGTTCATGGGAACACCAGGCCAATGCAAACCACGAAAAATGGTAAACTCAACCCTGAAATGCTCTTCATCGAAAAGAATCGAGAATATTATTACGCAGCCACTGCAAAAATCTAACTCTGACCTCAAGTGTTTTTTTCTCATTTCTAGTCCAAATGTCTGATCACACTTGAAATCAGACAGAATCAGTCCGATATAATGAACTAATTTATAGACAATAGATCTGGAAAATCTGATTCTGATCATCACTTCTGACACAAACGGAGGTGGAGAACCTTTAAGGTACTGCTGATATCTGTCCTATAAAGACATTTTACCAAGATCAGTTTCACTGGTTCCATTGACAGATTTTTTTTGCTTGAATTAAGAAAAAAAAATCTGTCAACAATCTGCCACTAAAATTGATCTGGGTCAGATTGCTTAGATCAGATTTGCCAGATGTATTTTGTATAAATAAGTTCTTATGTCTCACCTGGGCTGTTTCTAACTCCTGGACATATTAAGGAAAACCTCTTCATAGAACAGATATCAGCAGAACCTTAAAGGGTGGAGAACCTTTGCTCTGTTTTTGTCAGAGGTGATGATATGAGCAAACACCATCTGTAACTAACAGTTATAGCTGAGATGCTGATGTGGTCATTATCAGACAGATGACATCAGAAAGTTGAAAACCTGCTCATTAGTTTTTGACACCAGCTCCACTCGTGTAAATTAACTCATGTGAATGAACAAAATATTGTTCCCAGGTTCCATGACTTTTCCTTCTCTCCTTCACCCTCCTTCTCCCTCATTTTCTCCTCCTCCTTCCTTTACTACCTTTCTCCTTTGCTCCTTTTCCCTCTTCTCCTTCCCTTCTCCCTCCTTCTTCTCCCTTCTGTGCGTTTGTTTCAGATGAATGCCACCTCCAGCTCCTCCACCAGCACTGTTCAGTCAGGGGGCGGAGCCATTGTCTGTCGCTCACCTGTAACCCGACCTCCGCTGTCCAGTAACAAGGTGAGAAAAAAAAACTAACAAAGAAAAGGAAAAAAAAAACAACTGCAACAAAGTGAGTTCACCAAGAAGAATATGAACCTGGACCAGGACTCGGAGTAAGACCAAGGCCCATTCCAGGACTAAGGTCCAGACCAGTACCAGGACCTAGACCAAGTACAGAACCCATACCAAGACCAGGACCCAGACTGTTTTGGACTGTGACCAAAACCCAGACTCTGCTCCAAGGTTCTAATAATTTGGGATTTTTCATTATAGTTTAGTTTTTAGTAGTTTTTAGTGTTAATTAGTTTTTACAGCAGGTTTGATCATTTTTATTAGTTTTTCTTTGTTTCTAAATGCTTAGTTTTTGTTTATTATTTTTTCAAATCGTTTCTTTTCCTCATTGTCATATTCAAATAAATTCCATACTGGACTCTTTTTGCTGCTTTCTCCAAACTTTTGTCTACATGTTTACATGTCAGAGTTGGACCAGAAGACGATTCTAATTGACCAATGACCACCAACTGACGGAACGTGAACTGACGGACCGTGAACTCTCGGATGGTGTCACCAAATGAAATAGCTTGGCTGAAATAAATCGATTTCTTATCAATCCAATATTAGCAAAGACGAAAATGAAAGGAATTTTACCCAGAATTGTATCCTGAAATGCGGAGCGTCGGGGATGTAATGGTTTTGTATGCACCGTCTTTCATGTTACAGGATAACTTTTGAACGGCTGGACGGATTTGTTCTGTATTCGGTGTGCTAATGCTCGAGGATAGGTACATGAACTGATTACATTTTGGAGGTCAAAACTTTCAAGATGGCCGAATTTTGTCTGGCCCATAACTTTTGAACAGGTGAATGGATTGACACCAAATTCAGTGTGATTCTTTTATATTTTGTATTTAATATAGAAGTTTATGAATGGGTGGACGGGAGTGGAGGAAATAATGGGTGACTGAAAGCATCGTTTTTCGGGGATACACTTTTAGCAGTCGGAGATGACTGCATAGGCCTAGTTTTTATAGGTTTTCGTTAGTTTTATAAGTGCATAATACAGTTTTCAGTTAGTTATGTTTTTTTTCTTTTAATTATAGATTTTATTTATTTCAGTTAATGAAAAAAAAATTCAGTTCTAGTTTTGGTCATTTAGTTTGTTTTTGTTAACAATAAGAACCTTGCTCTGCTCATGTTATGTCCCATGTTGTGTTCAGGGCCCCTCGGTGAGGACCCCCACTCGTGGTAAACCTTGTCAGCTGCTGCCACTCCCACAACTTCATGGAGGAGAACTGAAGGAGAACAAGGCTCAACTTAAAGCAACAACACCCCAGGGCGGAGCCCCGGTAGGCAGAGCCAGTCCACAGAGACACTGCAGCATCACATCTGTGGCCAGCACATACTCTGAGTTTGTGGTAAATGACATGTCTGTTCTTTTAGATTCTAGAAGGAAACATAATAACAATAATAATAACAATAACAATAATAATAACAATAATAAAAAGGACTAAATAAATAAAATAAAAGGACTAGAACTGTGAGTTTGTGGAAAATCACACATGTTCTGTTATATTCTAGAAGGAGAAAAAATTTAACAAAAAAAAAAGGACTAGAACTGTGCATTTGTGGTAATTCACATCTATTCTTTTAGATTCTAGAAGGAAAAAATTAAATAAAAGGAGTAGAACTGTGAATTTGTGGTAATTCACATGTCTGTTCTTTTAGAGGGAAAAAATAAAAAAAAATGTTGTATTAAATAAAAGCACAACTATCAGTTTGTGGTGAATCACATGCCTTCTTTTAGATTCTAGAAGTAAAATTAACAAAAGTTTGTATTTAAATCAATTTTAAAAAAATAAAAGGACAAGAACTATGTGTTTGTGGTAAATCACATTTGTGTTCTTTAAGGTTGTAGGAGGAAATCTAAAGAAATGTTAATATATTTTTTTAATTTAAAAAAATACAATAAAAGGACTAGGACTGTGTGACAGGGATGCGTTTTGGTCTGTAACCACACGTATCACTTTCCATAGTACTTACGGTGGGGTGGTGGGGCAGGGCAGTCTGTGCCGCCCCACCTGCAGAAGTGCGGCAGTGCCATGGTAAAACCCAGTTGCTAAGCATCATCAGCTCATCTGTGACACTGCATTTCATGTTCTTTTGCTCAACATCGTCTTTGTGGAACCCAAAATATTTACAAACTACAGATGTCAATTTTCTTTTGGGAACAAGCACAACAGCATCAACTTCCACTAACGTTACTATGGTTACGTCTGTTTCAGCTGCTTCTGCATTTAAAGACATGACTGATGGTGATGGTGTTTGATTTTTGTCATATGGAGTAAAACTGACAAAAGAATGGGCGATACCTTGCTGAGTAACTTGCTTTGTTTTGGTTTGGTGACGTTATTTTCACACATTCCTCTACTTGGCTGCAGATGTTTTAGATGGTGAAATAAATTGGATGTATTTCTTCCTTTTATTGCGACAGGCTTTCTGCACTCCTTGCATACGACAGTGGGCAGTAACCATAGAATGGGCAGTAACCATAGAAACTGCTGTCAGCCATTTTAAACACAACATGCTGTGTGACGCACCTGAACACATGTTCACTGTGTGGTCCATCATTTTTTCCTGGTAATATTGTGAACAATACGATATGGCCCAACCCTAAGGCAGATGATTGGCTGAATGGTCAGTTGGAGGCAGATGATTGGCTGAATAGAGCAGCTGACATTAGTAGATACTGTTGTTGTTTAAAATCGTAACGAAACTGTTTTGCTTTATTCAATTAAAAAAAACATTGATTTGGCCCCAATTTAGGGAAAAACTTTCAATTCCTGTTCCTAACCAATCCACAACTAAGGTTTCTATTCCACAGCTTCTTTCTAACAGCTGTAAGCCTGTTGAGCTCAGGTTCGTAAATAGCATTATCTGTGGATTTTAGATGTATATTTATTATATTAGACATATATTTTATTTATTTTTTACATTTTGGTATTACTAACTGCAGATGTTAGTAGATTTTAAGATATTCATTTATTTCTGTGGCTAATATGGGTACTTTGTATCCAATGTCGTTCTTTCATTTGACTGAATGACGGTAAAACTTCCTTGAATTTTTTAATCCACAGAACTACACTCCTTCTGTGCTCATTTATGTGTTCCTGTTTTTGTTTTGTTTTTTTGTTCTACAGCGAGATCTGTCTGAAGCCTCCAACGCCAAAGTCCAGCACAACGTCCTGAACTCCACCAACATGTGATCCACACGTTTCACAAAACTGCAGAAACCTTTCCAGAGGAACTATGACAAGACATGTGATCAATTTGACTCTTCTTTGTTTTTCTATCATTTCTCTCTCTGTCTCTCTGGAAAGTGGCGAGGCTTTGTAGTGAGGCAGGTTGATATCTTTAAAAGTGGGTCCAAGATGTTTTCCTGGAGCATTTTTTTACTATATTCCTTAAAAATCCCCTTCACACCCTGATTATAACCTATTAATTTACTGCTCTAATACAAAATAAAAATATAGAGTCACCTATGGAATGGACAGAACTGAAAAAAATACCATCCAATCATTTTGAAATCCCACTGGAAATGATTGGAACAGTGACATGTCAATCAAACTCAACCGTACCACATGGAAAAAATATATATGAGCATATATACAACTATATGTGACATATATGCTGCTTTTATGAAAACGGCCAATTGTATGTATCAATAAATCTGTATTTATATCACACTTTTCATACAATAAAATGTAGCACAAAATGCTTTACATATAAAATCAACATACCCCACCAACCATCACCACATATACGTGCACACACACACATGCATAAAAAGAAGTAACAAGTATTCAGAGAATGCCTAATCTCGCCCCTATTTTGTGCAAATCTCAAGTTTCTATGACAACCCGTTCTTGAATTAGACCCAATAATGTGATTTTGACATTTCTGCTAAATACGACCTTCACCTTTGACCTTTACTCAAATGGGTCATTGCATCTCATGGGCATTATCTATATGTATATGCCCATGTAATTTCATGGAGCTATCTCAAGTATTCATTGAGTTATTGTGTGATATGTCCCTGCGGACACACAGACAGACAGACACACACACACACACACACACACTCTGATTACAATAATCTCTCCCAACCAATGTTGGACGAGATTAATGAGAGACACAACAGAAACAGACTGAGCATGGGGGGGACCATAAACCAAAGAGAGGAAGTGTTATCATAGGGTGCAAGCACTGCCCCCAGCAACCCCAGCGCTGCCAACACTGAGCTGCCCTCTGACCCTAGAAGGAGCAGAGCACAAAGAGACGCCAGAGCCAACAAGCCACCCCCCGGTGTGGGAGGGCGTCCCAAAAAAACACTGGAAAATATAGACAAAAAAGAAGCACTTGTTAAAAGATGACTAGAATAGAGTAAGTTGGTAGTGTTTGCATGCGTGGAGAAGCTTGATTAGAATGACATTATCTGTCTAACTTCTAAGACTCCAGTGCCATTCCATTATAGTCTGGCTAATGCGTAAACATGACTTTGAAAACTAAAGATATTAGTCAAACTAAGGCAACAATTGTCATTTTTCTAAGTACATATACACATACTGAGTGACATCACAGTTCAATCATTGCCAGTGGGATCTCAAAATGATTGGATGGTGTTTTTTCAGTCCTGTCCTTTCCACAGGTGACTATATATTTTAACATTTGTGTCAAAGCACTTAATTAATTGGTTGTAATCGGTATGTGAAGGGGATTTTAAACAATATAGTAAAAATGCTCCGGTCAACATCTTGGACCCACCTTTTAAGGTAAAAATCTTACATCCTTCCACTTGACCCACTTCCATTCCATGTATGTGAAGGAATTAATACTAGTAAAACTGTAATAATATTTAGTTTTTAAGACTTCAGTAGCTTCTGTCTCCTAAACTAACCTGGCACTACTCAGTTCCTACATTTTATAATTTTTACAATATTATGCAACATGGACTCAAAAGGTCAAATGTATGAATATGTATTTTTGCACATTTTTATTAGTATTTTTTAAATTGATCACAGCACAGTCGCTCTTCATCAGATTTATACATATTTATGTTTTTGTTGTTTTTAAGGAAAGATGTTGAGTTAAAGGATCAGTTTGTGTCTTATTGTTAATATTTAAGCCTGTAACAGTTGGGTGAGCATCAGTCATGTGTTTGAACAGTTTTAAGATGAAAATGATCCTAAACAGATGATACTGTTTGTATATAAATGTTTTTGTTCAGAGAATCACCTTCATTTGGTCACACCAATGCTTTGGGTGTGAATAAAGGTCAGTTATCTGATTGTATAACACGTGTCTGTGTTTCACCACCTCTGATAAATGTTGTAGACAAATGTAAATAGATTTTTTTTTTACATTATAAAGTGAAATTATGGTGTTATTGGTGAAATTATTACATTATAGAGTGCTACACAGACATTTAAAGTTGAGTCTGATTTTTTTCAAATCATTTTTTCAAATGCTGATGTTGTTGTGGAGCTGTTTTTAAAAGCATGTCACTGCAACATTCAGGTGACCTTCTGACGAAGGCAGAAGTAACACGCCGAAACGTCAGGTGAGAAATACCTACACATATGTCTGAGATAAAAGAAAACACTAACTTAATTTAACAGTAAGACATGATGAACATTCTACAGTAATTAAGGATAAGGTTTCAACATAAACCCTTAGTTGTTAGTTTATATATTGAGGTGTTCTGAGGCCTGACAGCCCAGCACATGAGGTGATAAGGCCATGGTTGAGATAATATTTTGGGAACGTTGAAATTGTTTTGAGAACAGACACATGTACACACGTTTGAATTTTACATCACTTGGGTAACTAGGGCATGAGCTGCGGTTGACAGCAACGTTAATAGTGAGGCCCAATTACGAGACAGAGTCAGATGACGTTGCAAAGTCCAATCCATTTGTTCGGGGTGGAGAAGAAGAGGCCTGAACAAATTTTTAAAACTGAGACCAATTGTATCTCAAACTCATCTTTGGAGCTTCCAATCAACCTATATAAAATCCTAACAATTCCTAAAAGACAAAGGAATGGCCTCATTTCACTTTTCCCCCATAAACTACTGGACTGAACAGTGAAGGAAAAAGTGTGGTTGGCTCTATTGTCTTCAGAATTATTCAGAAAAAGATAAGCTGATCAAAGTCATGACCACATGATTGAAGTCAGACTGTGATGTGTGTGCAGTCTGACCTCTGGAGTCACTGTGGTCTTCCACACAACAACAGAACCATCTCCATCTGTGTGTGTTCTGCTGGTTCTAGAAGGATCCACAGTGAACAGAACCTAAGCAGGACTGAAGGACATCAAAGCAAATGAAGATGACAGCAAGAGAATACAGATGAATTAACCTCAAACAAACACAAATTCACACATGTATACAGACACACAGCCAAGTGTGTGTGTGTTTCTAGTGGGTTGGTTGTTTTTCATTTACTCTTTCTTATTGTTGAAACTTTCAAACATGATACAGTTTATACAACAGGTATTCAGAGAATGCCTAATCTCACTCCTATTTTGTGCCAATCTCACGTTTCTATGACAACCTGTTCTTGAATTAGACCCAATAATGTGCTTTTGAACTTTTTGCAAAATGCAACCTTGACCTTTACTCAAATGGATCATTGCATCTGATGCGCATCAGCTATATGTATATGCCCATGTAATTTCATGGTGATATCTCCAGTATTCATTGAGTTATAGTATGATATGTCTCTGCAGACACTCACTGATTACAATAATCTCTCCCAACCAATATATATATATATATATATATATATATATATATATATATATATATATATATATATATATATTACATTTTCAATTTCAATTTTCATTCACAGTTAGCCCTGATTCGTCATAGCAGATGATCAACCAACGCCTCTCAAAATAGTGACGTGGATCCAACTTCCTCCAGAATGTCTCATTTATAATTGAGATTAAGAATCAATTTTCTCAAGAGGGATTAAAACAGAGACCTGTGATATCCACATGTTGACTGGAGGGGAAACTTGGAGAGTTATATTATATATATTTTTTATATTTTATTATATATATTTTTTTGCAAAATAAAATATTAGGAAATATTTGGTATCAGAGTCTGCATATTTGTCCGGGTTATGATTCAATAAACAAAACAACTGGAGTCAACCGAAACTTTATTAAAGTACTTGTATCACGGAAGTCAGTCCCGATAAGAGAGCAGAAGAAGAAGAACCCGGAAGTCAGTGTCACTGTGTCCGGGCATGCAGAAGGGTGAAGCTGGATCTGAACAGGGGTCTGACAGTTGGACCGGAACCATGTCAGTCTTGGCCCGGGTCCTGTTTTATCCCACCTTGGCCTATAATGTCCTCATGGAGAAACTGAGCTCCCGCCGCTGGTTCGATCGAGTGGACGATACGGTTTTGCTGGGAGCTCTACCCTTCCGCTCCGGTACCGAACAGGTTTGTATGTTTGGGTTCTGGTACCATGCAGGTCTGTGTATTTGGGTTCTTCGTAAACCACAGAGCAGAAGGTGTGGGCAGAACCATCTGAATACTGATACCACAAGTATCAGTATTCAGTTTTTCTAAATTACTCTGGTGTTTTCTCTGTAAAGCCCTGTGAGACACTGCAGTTATGATACGACCTTGTTGTGGTTTGGGGCTCAAATAAAATTGAATTGACTTGTTTTTTCACAGTTCGTATGAGTGAAGGTTTTCTACCTGACCCCCCCTCAGTCCCAGTTAAAAATGGTCACATTGTCTGAGGTGGTCAAAGTACTCGAATTCTTTACTTGAGTAGAAGTACAGCTACTTGTTGGCAAAAGTAGAAGTAGTGATTCAACTCTTTTACTGAAGTAAAAGGTTTTTTTTAAAAAGTACAACTTTTCAATGTAATAGAGGACAAAAGTAAAACTGCATTGTTTTGCTGTGAATGAAACAATATTTATTTAACCAGGAAAAATCGGAAAATTTCAGAAGTATCCATAAATAAAGCCTTTTACTGTGTATACTGTGTGTTTGTTCAGGTCATGGTACTCAGTTTTGTGGAAAGAAAATTTAGAAGAAATAAATGCATTTTTCTCTCTCGTCACAATTGAGAGAAAAAAGCCATAACATTTGATTAAAAACGCATAATTATGAGAGAAACAGTCAATGCAGAATTATGAGGTTGGAAATTATAAGATAAAATGGGACAATTGAGATTAAAAACTCAATTCTGAGATACAAAGTCACTATCATGAGATAAAAGTCATCATTTTGCTATGAAAATTCAATTTCTCTACTGATTTTACCTCTGAAGCATCATATTGAAAGTTTGAAAAAGTAATGAGTCTATTGTGAGAATGTGAAGAGTATAAAGTACAGATATTTATATAAATGTAAGGAGAATAAAGTATAGATACTTATGAATATAATGTACTTTATTTGTCATCGCATAGATGCAATGAAATTACACTGTGCCATCCTGAGTGCAAACAAGAATATAAACAAACGATTTCACACACATACATAACGGTATTCTTCATGATTAAAAAAGCATAAAAACACTGACAAAACAACACGATATAAATAAGTGACTCAAAAGTGTGCTATTTAAATTGATAAATATAGGGAGTAAAAGTAAAACATTTCCAGAAAAATAATCAGGTAAAGTACAGATACCTAAAAAATCTACTTCAGTACAGTAAAAAAAAAGGTACTTCTATTTAGTTACTACCCACTTCTGCACATTGATAACACAATGACACAGAGACAACTCCACCAATCAGTGTGCAAGACTCTGCTTATAGTTTAAAAAATGATGACTCTGGCTTTCCATTGATCAGGGTTTATTCACAAAACAAAATACATACATGACTGACTGCTACACGTAACTGATTCCAACCCACGGTAACTGACATATCCTTCCTGGCACGTGCATATACATATTATCAACATTACATACTGGTGCATGCCCACAATATATAAGCCTATTACAGTCAGTGTCTGTGCTGGTTACACGTCACATTTTAGCATCACTGGGAACCTCAGTGGAGGCAGTACCAAAAATCTAGTACTAGGTACCATGTTACCAGGTCCTTTTTTGTAACGGAAATGCACCAAGTCAGGTTGATACTGGTGGAAATGCGGCATAACTGTATTTACACCAATTATTGACATGTATTTATAAAACTAATGGATGAGCAGGTATTAAACAGGCTATTTCACAATGAAAAGTGATTCCAGGAAAGTTAACTGTAGAGACAAAAATAATTTACGAAATCACCAGTAAATTAACCCTGGGTCTGTATGAGTTAAAATGAACTTCATCAGTGCATGTTTTAATGCTTAATTTGAACAGTTTAAGGGTTTAGTTTGGACTGTTTTAATGTTTCATCTGAACAGTTTTAATGTAAATGTTATTGGTTTTTTGTTTCAGTTGGTGGAAACAGAAAATGTCCGTGGAGTCATCACCATGAATGAAGACTATGAAACCAAATACTTCTGTAACTCTGCTCAGGTAAAACCCACACTCATTATTCTATAACTCTGCTCAGGTAAAACCCACACTCATTATTCTATAACTCTGCTCAGGTAACACCCACACTCATGCCCATGTCCACAGTGGGTGGAATGACGCTGACATGGGTGCATTTGTTTGGCTCAGTTGTGGGTGCGTTTTGTTTCCTCTGGTGCAGGAGTGGCGTGCTGTGGGGGTGGAGCAGCTGCAGCTCAGGACAGTGGATCTGACCGGGGTTCCGTCTCTGGAGAATCTGCACAGAGGTGTGGAGTTTGTTCTGCAGCACCGACACAGAGGCACCAGTGTCTACGTTCATTGTAGGCAGGACGCTGCCGCAGCGCCACCATGGTGGCAGCATATCTGATACGGGTCAGTTCTGTTTCTGTCTGATAGGGGTCATATCCAGGACATTAGACTGATGCTACATATATAATCTATAGTTTTTGAGGCTTCAGGAGGAGAAAAGATAAATGATAATGACGTGTGTGTAAGCGTGAGAAAATGCATGACGTGTGCCAGGATATGAACCAAAACGCACATGCCCCCGTATTTATTGTTAATTTATTGTTATCGAGGTTGTGGGAAGGGGAGGGGCTAGTGGGTGGATGGTGTGCTGCCATTCAAACCATTGAACCCTCAGAATGACTGAAACTGCTTAATGAAGCTACAAGTGTTGCAGAGTTCAGTGTTTGACTGTGGTCCCACAGGTTTGTCTAAACAAACATGTCCAAACATGTCCATCCCCGTCCACATCATAAACACGTGTGTTCCCTCACGTTGAACACCTTCATAGATGATTCTATCATTAACACAGTCTGTTAACACATATTGTTTCCAGAACAAACTGAACAGTCACTATGTCACTGCTGCTTTTGTCTTTTCTTTTACAGGTACACTGTTTAAGTCCAGAGGAGGCTCGTGATAAACTGACAGCTATTCGACCTCATGTTATTATCCGCCCGTCTCAGCTGGACATGCTCCGAAAATACTACCAACAGGTGTGTGGAGACACGAGTCACACCTGAACAACCAGGATACAGAAGGAAGAGAACAGCCATCTGTTCCTGTAACTGTAACACAGGCATGTCCAAACTATTCCACAAAGGGCTGGTGTGGCTGCAGGTTTTTGTCCCAACCAATCAAGAGTACGGTTTGACCAATAAATCCTATGAAGACTGAGACCAGTTGACTAAGAAAAGGGAAGAGGACAGTCTTCCTCAGGTTCAGACACTGGAACTCACAGCTTTTAAAGTTTACTTTAATAGTAAACTTAAAAGTTTACTTTGTGCCTTTTGTGACAGTTTTTTGTTTGTTGTTTTTTTTTTCAATAGATTATATGAGCTGTGAGAAACTGAAAACAGATGTGTGTGAATGATCAACTACTGGAAGAAGAATGACCTGACACTGATGGAAGCCCATAATACTAGATATAAATAAATAAACAGTACATAATACTGGATACTAAGAAATACTTTGTAATACTGGATTCTAACAAAAAAAAACCTTTAGTTTGGCAGAAAGTGGATGGTGGATGTCAGATCATTATTTTTAAGTTATGTTTTACTAATTTAGACATTTGTTACTTCAGCATATATATAATTTTTTTCCCCAACAGTGTGGTCTGTGATCCATACAGCCCAGGTTTACTTTAACAGGTAAAGAGTGAACTGTTTATCCCTTATGCTTACCTTGACCATTTATGGTCATGTTTCAAGGTCTTGTTTTTTTCTTTTGTTGATCATTTTGGCTGTGTTCCAGCTTCCTGCATGAAATTTAGTTGAAATATTTGCTTTTAGTTATGTTTTTGAATGAGATGTTTTGTTTTCCCATGATGCCTTTTGTACCCTCTGGATGCCTTCATTTTAAACAAATTAACAAATCAACCAATATCGGTGTGAATGCAAAGCTTCAAAAATCTAATCACATGGGATCCAATTTTTATGGACAATTTCAATATTCAAGAGATTTATTGTAACATATGCAGTTTAAAAAAAAGGCTTGATGCCATGCGCTGAAGTTCTTAAGAGTGCACGCTTCCTGCCAATGTGAGAAAAGTAGTAACAGTTCCGTTAAGAGATAGTGGGACTAGACTAAAATTAAAGGTACAGTGCAAAAAATATTATCTATGTACGATCTAAACTTGAAAGTGCAGAGTACAATGAATCAATCTCAAGTTTCTATCACAACCTGTTCTTGAGTTTGAGCCAATAAAATGATTTTGACCTTTCACAATATTGATAATTTTGTTATATGTACATATGCGTCAGTGCATGTAGTATTATGATAATATATCCAGTATTGATTAAATTATAGTGTGATATGTCTATGCTTACACACACAGTTTTACAGAAGTAAACTTTGCGACATGTCACCTTTGACCTCCAGAGATCTCAAAGACTATTGGTCGTAGATGATAACACCACTTACATAGAAATCTTCATCCCGCATCATTTGGTACCAATCTGAAAGTTCTGTGACCCTCTGTTCATGAGTTTTAACCCAGTGGTCCCCAACCTCCGGGCCACGGACCGGTACTGGTCCATGGATCAATTGGTACCGGGCCACTGGCTGCCTAATAAAGAATTAGTTATTTCTCTTGTGTTCATTATCTGAATCTGAACAATTTTTTATTTTCAAAAATGACCAGATCCTCTCGGTTACATCTCTGTCACTTGAATGCCGAAAATTTAACCCAAGTGTTTGCAAAATAAATAAACAACATGTCTTTGGAAAGTTTCTTTCAAAGAGGAAAAGGCGCACTGAAGAGACAGAAGAGCCTACAACTTTCAAGAAAAAGAAAGCTTTTAACAGACAGTCCCAGGAGTTGTACTTGAAATATAGATTTATCGTGACAGGTGAAATTCCACAGACCAAGCCTGCTCTTGCGGCGACTGATATAAACAATCTACGTAACCACCCCCACCGGTCCATGGTAAAACTGCCAAACATTGACCGGTCTGTGGTTATAAAAATGTTGTGGACCACTGTTTTAACTGATAATGTGATTTTAACCTTTTAGCTAATTGTGACCTTTACTCAAACGGATCATTGTATCTGATGCTCATTAGCTGTATGTATGGTGATATCTCAACTATTCATTGAGATAGCATGATATGTCTCTGCGGACACACACTCACAAATGGTGATGTGTGTGTGAGCGTGGCTCTCCTGACAGTGTCTGCGTGGGAGCCATGGATGACAGGATCTGCAGTGTCTCGCCTGTGCCGGCCTGTGACCCCGGACCTGTCTGGACCAGCCCCCCCCCCCTCGTTCATTTATAAATGGACGTTCATCTATAGCCTGTCCGTCCATGGGAGTGGATCTCTCATTCAATGTGGTTCTCCTCAAGATTTCTTCTTTTTCCCACTGGGTTTTGAAGTTTTTTCTTGCCAAGAAGGAGGGTCTAAGGACAGGGGATGCTTGGGACTTTTCATATATCTCTGTAGTTGATTGTGTTTTTGTAAAGCCCTGTGAGAAGACTTTGTTGTGATTTAGGGCTTTATAAATAAAATTTAATTAATTACAAAAAATCTCTCCCAGCCAATGTTGGGTGAGATTAATGAATAAAAAAATCTGTATCTGCTGTGAAATTGTTAACAAAACAGAGTTAGGTGCACTGCAAAAAAATGCACCGTAATGGTCATCTACTGCGGTCTAGTGTGTAGTTTCATGTGTACTTTGTGTACCTCTCTCCACTTCAGTCCTCCACCTCTTGGCCCAGTCACTCAGCTGCACAGCGTAACTCTTCTCTATCTTGGCTCTCTCCTGGAAACAGCTGATCAGGTCATTACACAGAGGGTGTCCATGAGAAATCCGCTTCACTGTGCGTTTGTAGTTCCCAGGCTGAAAAACAAACCAAACAAAAAAAACACACTTTAAAATCAATACACACACACACACACACACACACACACACACACACATATATATAGATAGATAGATAGATAGATAGATAGATAGATAGATAGATAGATAGATAGATAGATAGATAGATAGATAGATAGATAGATAGATAGATAGATAGATAGATAGATAGATAGATAGATAGATAGATAGATATAGATGTGTGTGTGTGTGCATGTATGATCTGTCGGAACAGGTCACCCTAAAATGCACTAGAATACAATAAATTTGCATCTAAGAAGTGAATTTTGTATCGGAACCAAATAAAAAATCAGTATCAGTAATCAGTAGATCATTAACATAAACGGTTTATCAGGAATATGCATTAACACTCGATGATTTCACCAGACCAGAAGGTGACGCTCATAAACCTTAAACCACCAGTAAAAGGCAAAGAAGAAGACAAAGCCCAGCAGGTGGCGCGCATGTGCAGTAAACGCCCAGAAGAAGAGCAGCATATCCAACATGGCGGCCTCCTTCGTGCGTTTCGTCCGTGGAGGACTGGGACGGAGTTTGAACGGTAAGTGTAGTTAAAGCTGTTGTTTGTATAGATTCAGTCTTCACATTAAAGACCGTTCAAGTGGATTAGCTTCAATGCATCACTGAAAACCAAGTCTTGCCATTTTAACTGTCACCCATTTTGACTTTGACCTTTGGCGAAGCTTATGCTAATGCTAGTACGGCTCGATCAAGTAAATACAGGGTGAGTGTTTCTGTTTTTAACTGTTATCCCGCGTTTTCCAGGTTACAAGTGTTTGTCAGATGTATTATTTCCACAGTTCTTTTCACGTGTTTGGCTTGCATGAAAACGGACACATCACACAGGCATAGAATTTAAGTTGTGATCAACGGTACCCTAACCCGGCTTGCATTAGCATCTATATTTGTCTGTCCTATAGGCACTAGTTACGTAAATTACATTAACATTACATTATAGACTGTCTCATAGACACTAAGTACATTATGTTAAATTAAACTACATTCTAGACAACGCATAATCGGTTGAAAATGCACATAAGTCATATTTTCCTCATACGTGTACATTGGGGGTGTAAACAATCGACTATGGAATTAAAGATACGAATTTTCTTGATTAAATAATATCTATTGTAATGTGTGACCCCCCCCCCCCCCACACACACACACACACAACTCTCCCTCCATCGTGTCAGATAAGTCATAGATGCCAACTGCCCCTCTTCAAATTCATTCTTTTTATTGAGTTTCTCTGCAGAAATTAATTCAAGTCCATAAATATCATTGAACTGTTATAAATTGTTCAAATGAATGCATCATCAAGAAGTATGACGTGCTTTTTTATCAGGGCTATAGCAGAGGAGCTGGACCGTTAGCTGCTGATCATACTGGGGCTATGGCAGTAGAGCAAAGTTGTTAGTCACAGAATGAACCAAGGCTTGAGCCAGATGGTATAAATACTGTCATACAACTCATTGGTTGCCATGGTAGCTTCTTGTAGTAGATGCTCATAGTGGAGCTGGTACCCCTTAAGGCCTCTGCATGGTCTTGCGACAAAGTGATGCAGTCACATTTTCGCTGTCATTTTCCATTTATGCTCAAGTTGCATCTGGGGAAGTGCGCAGTGTAATTCACCGCCACAACACAAGGGGCAGTCTCACAAAATGGCTAAACTGATGCAAAACTGAACTATACAAAATGTAAACAAACTGAACATGAGTTGTGAAAACAGTGAACACAACATCAGATGTTGTGTAGTGTAGTGTGTGTATAAATGGGTAGTCCTGTGCTGCTGCCCGCACACGATCTATCTGTTCATACATTTCAAAGATGATGGCCCTGGAGACACCGTCCCTGAAGTCAACTGGAATCTTCCTCAGCATGTCCACCATAAACAAGCGTGCACCAGACTGCGCTGCAGCATCTGTCGGCTTTCCACCAGTTGCTCCAGGTGTGACTGCAAATGTGTTTCATCCGTGCGCCTCCACTTGCCCTGTCTTGCTGGCACTCGCTGGGTTGCCAGCCGCACAGAGGGTGTAGAATGGACCAATCAAAGGTCTCTTTTCCCGTCTTCATCGTGATGCTGTCTGCTACATTTCTGCAATGTTGTTACATTTTTGGAGAGGTGCGCGAAATTCTCTGCAAAGGGCCAAAAGTTTACATGACGTACTGGCAACACGTTGCAAACAACTTCGCTTCGGAGTATAAATAGGCCTTTAGTCTGGAGGGAGGCAGAGAGGGAACCACTCTCCACAGTATTTTGGATGTCATTGCAGTATCAGTTTTGGCCACAATCCTACACAAAGACTTTTAATTTTGGTGCGATGGAATAAGGAATGAGATGAATCTCCTGTAAATTATTGGTTTTCTTTCAGTTTTGAATGGCAGTAAGAGCATGGTCCAGCAGCACCGTCGTCTCCAGAGCTCTGATGTCGAACGTGAGTCCATCTGAAACCTGAACATGCACTTCACACACTCATCTCAATGCCACAGGTCAAACATTGAACCTGGTTTGTCTCTACGCAGCCACTGTTCGGCCCAAAGATGGTGTTTCTCACAACCAGTTGGCGGCATTTGGAGAATATGTGGCTGAAATTATGCCCAAGTACGTCCAGCAAGTCCAGGTCAGTCCACGATCCCACATGTCCAGTGGGTCCAGGTCACTCAAGTTAGATTTGTTTTAATAGACAGGTGCAGTGTTTGTTTCACTACTTGACTAGTTTCAGCTATTCCTTTTAGCCTTCATCAGAAGGCTAAAACGAATAGCTGATGAAGGCTGATGAAGGCTACTCGGCACCTGTCTGTTAAAAATAATCTAAATTCAGTTATCTTTGGAAGACAATATGAACCTTTAAGAGGTCTAGGTCAGTCCAGGTCCACACAAATCCAGCAGGTCCAGTACAGGTCAGCTCTTATTCTCTTTCTCTGTTTAGTGTTTTAGAGTATTTTCCGTGTTTGTCGCTGAAAACCTGGGACCAAATTTGGTTTCTGTGAAAACTGGACTGACCGATCCATTCTGAATATAAACATATGGCAGTGCCTGGCATTTACAAGTTTGACTCCTCACACCTGACAGAAAGCTGTACCTGTTCAGTTTTTTTTCTTCCCAGTTGATTTAATTTTTATTTATGTAGCACATGTCATAAAACATGATTATCTCCACGCACAAGAAGTCTGAAATTCAGGTCAAGAGCATAAAAAATATACAGAGAGGAAACTAAATATTTAGATATATGGTTATTTTTCGAGTATTGCCTCTTCTGCTCCTAATGTGCTTCAAAGATGTAGGAAAAATTAGATGTCCACTTCACTGTTCTTTTTTTCTGGTCTTTTTCCCGTTCTTTTTATCCCCTCCCTTTTCTCTTCCTTTTTCCTTCTCCTGTCAGTAAATCATATCAGAGAAAAAAAGAGCATATTGGACAATACAACAGGCTGATACTGATACAAGAAAAAAAAACAGAAATATTGGCCCCATATATCAGCTGGCTAATATATCAATCAGTCTCTCATTATGTTCTTGTGTGTGTCTTTGTGTGTGTAGGTGACACATAATAATGAGCTGGAGGTCATGATCCATCCAGAAGGTGTGGTCCCAATGATCACCTTCCTCAAAGATCACCTAAATGCTCAGTTCAAGAGCATGGTCGACCTGACAGCTGTGGACATCCCTACAAGACAGAACCGCTTTGAGGTCCTCCCCCTACACTCGCACATCACATTAATACTGTATACATTACGGTTAGGAATCTTAGTTGAAAGGCTGATACGGCGCACACATCTCAATACAGCTCTTAAGACCCAATATATTAAAGGTCACCTTCCACTGGAAACCGGTTTTATGTGCAGTTTTTAAAAATATGTTCGGTCACAGCAACCTCGATTACAGACCGTGACTGATTTAAAAATCTGGCTGTGTGTCTGCTTTTTCTGCACACTTAACCAACTCAAACTGGAGCACCTGAGTGTTTTTAACACGGAACCAACACACATGGCATACAATCAGCATAACAATAATGAAAAATCGATGGAAGGTGCCCTTTTAAAGATACGTGAGTGGCACCTCAGATGTGATATAATTAACACGATGCAGAACAATTTAACACATTAATTCTATTAAAATATATGCTATGCAAATCAGTGAGCTAGATTATTTATCAAATAAGACCATGAAAGTGTCTTTGGTTCAGTTTCAGAACATGTCTCTGTGTTTAGAGTAATTTCTCTACATGTTTCTAACACTCAACTTCTTGCTCCGAATTAATTCATCATACAGGTAATGTATTTGTAATGTAGATAAACAGAAAAAGGTTCTGTTATTTTAGGAGAAACCTGTGCAAGATATTCTGGAATGTTCTGCTGGATACACACCACTGTTTAAGGAAGTATCTACGGGATTTACGGCAGTTTTCAGAACAGCTGATCAAACGGACATGTTCATAAACCACGTTTCTGTCAGCTTCTTGTCAGATTCACAAACAGGCTGACAGTTTTTATCCATGGCACTCATTCCACAGTGATGGGGGAAGGTCATACTGTCCTGGACAGTGTACAGCTCCACTAATCTTCAGTGCATGTTAATGTGGGTTTATAGAAAAGAAAAACTTTACTCAAAGAAAGAAAATCACTTTTAAATGCAACTAAAATATATTCTATTGAATGGATAAAATTTTAATGATACAAATACCGATGCATCACTATATCGTTCCAAATTTTTCATTCACTTGCAGCTTCTCCACGGATGAACTTGCATCATGCACATACGCGTCTATGTATTGATTCATATCAGATAATCTTCCCATCCCTCGTACATAGGTTTATGTGACAGCTTTGGACGTCCTTACGCGACATCAATTACTTTGATGTAAAGCTGCTGCTCATACATCATTATTAAACATACCAGACTATAAGCCTTTACTTTTTCCCACACTTTGAACCCTGCAGCTGATACAACAATACGGCTAAAGTATGTATGTTTCTACTCTAACAGGGGGGCTTTAACAGGAAGTGCTGCAACTTGACAGAAGAGATCAATGTAAAGAAGAAGAAGACTAGTTTTAAACACACGCAACACAAAACATGCCCAAGTGCACACACCCTTGTCACGAAAAACAGGGAAAAAAATGCATATGACGCAGCTTCGAACCCATAGACCGACTGCTACTTTTATGTCAGTTTCCAAATTTTTTTTTTTCTATTTATTTTAATATTTCTTGTCATTTATCATTTATGCCGATATTATGCTCTCTATTTCTATTTTTTGTGATAATCATAGGTTTTCTGGTATTTAATCAACTGATCGTGTAGAAGTTGAAAAAAGCTCAAAGTAAAGTTTCAGGTTATTGTATGAAAAACTGAAAGAAAAATTAAGCCAAAATGACCTTTTCCACAAAATCTATCATTAACTCAACAGCAACCCAGTGTTTCCATCCACTGTCATTGATCCAACTCCATTGGTTTTACTAGTGGTTGTAAAGGACAATGGTGTTTCCATGGTAACTACAGGGCCTGTGAAAGTCTGAATGGGTCATATCTGATGACCATAGAAAGATGAACTGTATTTCACACCAATTATTATTGTTATTATGTATTGTTAATGTATTGATTGAAGCAGTGGATCAACATGTATGAAACTTTTTAGATCAGTAAATGGTTTGTGTCACTGGTGTTTTTTGGGGGGGAGTTTATGGGTAAATTTCAAAGGAATCTATCTGTTTATGCAAGAAGGAAATAGTGACGAGGAATGAGCAACTGAGAAGGAGTCTGGGGAAGTTTTTCTGAAACTGTTCTGAGGAGGATGCTTGACTTCAGTGTTTTCAGATGAAGAAAGTATTAGTGACTTTTCTGTTCAGATGTTTTGTACTGAAACCTGTTACAGTAAACACTATTCGTAAGAGCCATAAAGCAGAAAATATGTGCAAAAAATATGTCCAATTTATAGTTGCGATTTCTGTTTTATTTCTTAAAGAATTTCTTTGCGTAATTACTAATTCTTAGAAAATTATTTCTGATGTAAAATAGTTTTGACGCTCTCTTAGAGTGATGTAATTGAGATCATGCAGCTTCAGTTTGTCAGAGCTGCACAAGGCACGGGAGCATATCGTTTTCCTTCCATTCATTCATTGATTTGTAATATTTTGCAAGAACCTGTCATGTCGTACGCCTGAAGAAATTAATGTACCTATGGCCTTTAGTGGTATTTTTGGAAGCTCAGTGTAGTGGCACACTTTCCTATTTGTTTGGTTTATTCAGATGTTTTATACTGAAACCCTGTTAAAGGAAACACTGTTGGGAAACTATCAATTCAATTATACAGATACTTAGTAATTCTATATATATATGTATGTCATGTTACAGTTTATTGTCCAGAAAAACTATTGGTAAAATATTTTTTTTCTGTTGAAATGTAGTGGGTGTGGCTTATCTTCAGTTGCAGTCTCTAGTCTTGAGCATATGTGACAGATGGCTGTATGTGTTTACAGGTTGTGTACAACCTGTTGTCTCTGCGGTACAACTCTCGCATCCGTATAAAGACGTACACAGACGAGTTAACACCATTGGACTCTATTGTTCCTGTTCATATAGCTGCCAACTGGTATGAGAGGGAGGTGAGTACGACCACCACCACAGGGCACACACTGAACTGCCTCAAACACTGAACTTTTTGAATCATACATACATTAAATCAAACACTGAATGGCCTTTTGGATCATATGCCACGTTTCCACTCCATGGTATTGGCTCAACTTGTCTCGGCTCAGGTACCAGGTACTATTCCTTGAGAACATTTCCATTACAGATATTGCATACCTGCCATCATTTGAGTAGCAGAATCTGGGAGATTTTGGGCGTGGGGGTGGATGTTGCGTTTTCAGGAGACACAAGTGAGCAAATGTTTTCATGATGATAAATGATGGTGAAGTGATGTCATTAGTTTCCAGTGCACAATTAAATACTGTATTTATCCAGAAATCAAATTTTGTTTTTTAATGGATGGCGTGAGTAGTTAAATTAACATTAACTTTATTATTGTTAATGTTAAGAATAAATTAATAAAGTTAATTTAACTTTAAATCACACACACATATGCTCAGAGTGAAAGATATATCCCCTGGTTGGATTTAACTTGACTAAGAATCTTCAAACATTGTTTTGTGGTTTCTGACATTAAAACTGAGCTGCCATCATTGGCGTGTGTGTGTGTGTGTGTGTGTGTGTGTGTGTGTGTGTGTGGGAGATCCTGTCCAGGGGAAAAGTATCAACCTGCACACAGATCAACTGCACATCTATGAGTTGTCAAATAGTCAACAAATAACATGCGTATGTTCCATACATGATCTCTAGCAACTGGAGAACATCAGCCAAATGATATGTCTTCAGACTTTGTTTGCAGACCTAATAAATTATGGGAGATTATTGGGAGAAATTATAAAACGGGAAGGGAGCAGGAAATGTGTCTGAAATATAGGAGAGTCCCAGGAAAAAAAACGGGAGTGTTGGCAGCTCAGGATGTTGTAGTACCTGTTTCCATTACAGATACTATAGTACCTGGACATCATCGTGAGGCGCCATCAAGCTCATGCTGAATTTTTTCGTCAGCCACCAAAAATAGAAATGTTTGAATCTCCATGACTGACCACAGTGTTGCTTTGTGAACTTAAATCATTGTGTTGAACTAAATTAACTGACTGCTCTGTTTAATTGTAACTAACAATCTAGTTGTTTTTTTTTTTTTAAATTGTGAGTTACACATTGATAATGTGATGATGCAGAGACAACTCCACCAATCAGTGTCTGCGCTGTTAACTCATCACATAAACTTGGAACCTCAGCGGAGGCAATACCAACAATCTAGTACTGGTACCAGGTCCTATTTCGAAATGGAAATGCATCGAAGCGAAATGAGTCATCTAGAGTCGAGCTGAGTCGATACTAGTGGAAACGCAGCAATATATGTGTTAAAAGAAACACTGACTGGCCTTTTGGATGTTGGTGTGAACTGGCTGAATGTTGAATCCGTTTGTTGGTTCTTCTTTAAACTTTGTGTTGCGTGTTTTCTCAGGTATGGGACATGTTTGGAATTTTCTTTGCAAACCACCCAGACCTGAGACGGATTCTTACAGATTATGGTTTTGAGGGTCACCCTTTCAGGAAGGACTTCCCCCTGTCTGGATACGTGGAGGTAAACACTGCTCATGTCTATTCAGGGATCACGACCACCACCCAAATGGTCACCTATGCACCTGATGGATGGAAGAGTACATTTAAAATTCTGGTGCACCCATAAAAATGTAGCAAAATAAAGCCCTGTGGTTGGATAAGAGGCTGCACAATAAGGCGGTAGGCTAACATGAGCTCTGAACAAACAAGGTCCAACTACAATATTCTTCTCTAGTTTTTTAAACAATGTTATGTTCAGAACTTTGTGGTTTTTATGTATGAAAAGCACTTTATTAACACATTTTCCACACTATAGGGCACAATGGATGAATGAATGGTTTATTTGACTTTTTTTTTTATTCATGTACAAGGTGCATGATGGACTATAAGGTTATGCGAACATAGCCATTGTATATGTAGACACTGTGCTGACTATCAAGTGATGCTGCCATCTTGAAACGGGAGTTGGTGCTGCGGGAGTACTGTTACTATACTGTACATCCATTGAAGTAAGAGGTGCAAAACAATCGTAAAGTCTAAATTCACTGACTTTTCCACCGATTTCCAAATGCTTTGATTTTGTTTTTTTAAATTGTGACACATGCAGCTATGACATGGGATGATTGGATGTCTAAAAATGCTGGTTTTACTACCCTAATAAAACTGCTACTTTTATTACATAGGTTAACTGGAAAAGATGTCAGTCTTTGGTCCCCTTTACTGCTCAAATGATCAGTGCATTAAAACCAGTTCCCGTGGAATCAGTTTCCACATGTACGGTGTACGCAAGGAATATGTATACAGTAATGTACTTGAAGAGTTTTATTTGCAGTAATGAGGTTGAAGAACCCTGCTGCCCTCAGGCTTGTTTGTGCACAGGCACCTCAATTCCCCCTCCCCTGTCCTCCATGTCTGACGTTTGTAGCTAACGACCCCTGTGAATATATTTTGACAATTGATCAATTTATGACCACTTTTAGACTTAACACGTCATTCCTCCATAGCTGTAATGCACTGTAGGAGCGAGCAGCACTGTTTGAAGATGGCGGCCCTGCAGGCACATTGCTCCAATTGGCAGCAGCAGCCGATGTGGCATGTGTGGATATAATGTCTATGGTTGTATCTGCAGGATGTGATGAATGCTATGCTAACATTCCTTTTGTATCATGTGCTAATGCTTGTGTCCCATGTGCAGGTTCGTTATGACGATGAGCTGAAGCGAGTCGTGGCAGAACCCGTGGAATTGGCTCAGGAGTTCAGGAAATTTGACCTGAACACACCCTGGGAGGTTTTCCCCGCCTTCAGAGAGACCAAGGAGGCTCCACCCACTCTGGAGGCCGGAGACACACCCACTGAGAAGAAGTAACATGTGAATGTTGGTTTGGCACTCATATCCCCTCACACCTTTAAATATTCATGTAAATACAATCCCATTAAAATTATGGAAATAAACCCTATAAAAAAAATAAATCTCAAATCTGTCTTTCATTCGGTTTTCAATTTAACCTTTAACTCCTGATACATCAGCACTTACATGTTCTGGATGGATGGTTTAGTTGAACCCCTTAACACCTGAATCTAAATAAAGTATATACAAAAAAGTAGGCAATTCGATGGAACAATTGTTCAGTTTTGTAGAAAAAAACATGTCAATTGCATATATATATATATATATATATATATATATATATATACTGTATATGATCAAATTATTATTTTCATCAAATTTTTACATTTTTTTGTTTATTTTTGGCTGAATTTTAGTGGATTTAAACATGTTTTGTATATTTTTTCTTCGTATTTTTTGTTTCATGTATTTTGTGGGAAATGTTCATACCAAAACAGAAAACCTGAGACAGAGCAGTCGACCAACATAGTGTTTTGCTCATGATTAATAGAAATTAATCCAAAGCACCGCTGTGATTAATCTGATTAAACATTTTAAGTGACAGCCTTAAAATAAACTATGTTAAATTAAATGGAGATATGTAATTTGACTATAGCTCATAATAGGTAGATAGTTTTTGGCATGTTGCATATTTGCAACAGTCGGCGTTAAGGCTTTAAACATTCCAAAAAATTTAACTTTTCTTTTTTTAACTGTTTTCTTGATGGAACTGATATGACGATCTGACATCCAACTGATTTAGAAAAAAGAAAAACTCCACAGACTAAAACTGGAAACAAATTAGTTCTGGGATTTTTTTTTATTTATTGATTTATTTTTTTTAACTATAAAAAATACAACCAAACACAAAATTCCTTTCAGGCTATTTGTTGTTTTGCAAACATTTATTAGTTTTTGTTAATTTTGTTGCGTATTTTTAGTGCTGTCAAATTATTGAAAAACTTTAATCACAGGGTTGCTTTGGATTAATTTTCGATTAATCATGATTAAACATTAATATGTAATCTTTATTGTCTTGGGAAGGGGTCTGGGGGGTTGTCAAGTTTAAGAAAAAAAATCTACTGAAATTTGCACACAGAAATAAAATACAAAAATAGTGATGAAAAATCCAAAATGTAAAAGACTTAAAATAAACAAATGTCCAGAACCAGGAAAAAACAGCCAGGCTAATAAATTGTACACCTCTATATATCAGTCCTTTTTAAATGGATTTTAACCCGTTGTTTATTTTTTTTTATCTATTTTTGATTTTCAGGATGTTTTTTCTTTTATTTGATGTTTATATTTGGTGACTGTAATAACACTGACATTGGATTCTATGTTGGATTGTGTAAATAATCCCTGTCCTGTTTTGTGTGCATTAAATCAGTGCATTAAATCAATAGTGTATGAATTGTCAACCAACTAGAGTAGTCCCAGCCTCTTAAAGAACCACTTGCTATTCAGTTCCACTGTAACAGCTTTTTAGCTGCAGTTCCACCAGAATTCCATTGGGGGCAATTGACGGAGTGCAAAATGAATCTTTCCCTATGGAGGTAGACACTAACATTGTCTATTTCACTTAATTGTGGCTGAGAGCGCTCACATTTGAATGTGTTTTTGAGAATTCAATGTGGGTTTTAAGTCAAGAATTTACTGAACAAGTATATATGTCCCTTTGATTTCTTACAGGTTGAATTCTTGTTGCCCACAACGTGATAGCATTCTATTGGCCGCTGGTTGGGCGGTGTGAGGATGAATTACGATCGGAGCTACCGCTTGACAGCTGTCCCCATACCAAGCCACAGCCCCTTTAGAAAAACTTAAAAAAAAACAAAAAAAACAACTGTCTGGCATATGTAGCCTACTTACCTGTGTTAGCTGCAGCTCTGCTTCGGGACAAGAAGGCTTGTTGCTGTAAAGCGATATCTCCAGACGTAAGCTCTGTGCGATGTCATTGACACTTTAAATCCTTTTTTTAAGCAAATATGTGACTCTAAACTCAGCCCTGGGTATTTTTTCTACATCCTCTTTCAAAAATAAGATTAAAATTACTGGACAAAAAATTACATCCTGAGATAAGGGCAGTTTTTGGGGTATAGCTCCATAGGACTCCATTCATTATGCACTCAAACTGAGCGCTCCACATGGAAAATGACTGAACTTCAACAAAACAAAACCTGGAAATGCACTGTGAGTGAAATTCTAGCTATATTTGAAATTCTGTGGTGTAGTTCCAAATGGAACACTCTCCGGTGCACTTACTGGAAATGTTGGCCGCACTGTTACACTTCGTCATACAGCCCACCAAAATTTTTAAACAATGATGCATTTTACAATAAACGCATCCATCCTGTACACAGGTCGAAGAACCTCTGTCCCCTATTCCACAATAATTTTTTTGTTTGAATGAACGCACTCTTCTACTGTTGCAAGTGTGAATGTACTTACACCCTCAAATGAAGCGTCTCAATTGCTTGATTTGGGAAAACACACCATGTGTTTCATGAACTACAGTACACATGGTTAACTAATTATGGTACATGTGGTTAACTAACTACAGTACAGGCGAGGAGCAAAATCACACCTCAAGTGAAAGTGAGAGAGGACACAGTCTGGGGCGAGCAACAGAGGAAGTCTGACCCTGATTATTTAAAGTTTGTCTTTTCATGGATTGGTCCTGATGAAGCTCCATCATCAGTGTGTTATTTATAGAGGTGTTGGCTGATGATGTTACTTTTAGAGGAAGTTTAATTCAATTCAATATTTTTGTAGAGCCCCAAATCACAACATCATATCACAGGGCTTTACAGAGGACAATCATTCACAGAGATAGATGATGTCCCAAGCATCCCCTGTCCTTAGACAGTCCTTCTCGGCAGGAAAAAACTCCAAAACCCAGTGGGAAAGAAGAAACCTGAGGAGAACCACAGTGAAGGACAGATCTGCTGCCATGGACGGACAGGCTATAGATGAACGTCCATTTGTAGATTAAAGGAAGGGGAAGGAGGTCCATCCTCAGGTGAGGGTGGGGGAAGAGGTCAGAGGTTGACACAGGTGAGTCACTGCAGAGCCTATACTCTATGGCTCCTTTTGCAGATACTAGTACCCTTTCCCCACTCACGAAAGGGTACAACAGTTGAATAGTCATGAACAGACTTGATATGTAAAGTAGATTTAATAAATAACAAATACAGATGAGAGGGAGAGTGAGAGAAACGGGTGATAGGACTCCATGGCGGTACTTCCCCCAGCATTACAGTGCCTAGAGCAGCTTAGACTGGACTGTGGCTTCAGTCTGTTTTTAACTAGCATGTCTGTTTTTTAAATGTGTCATTCCATGTTTTATTTCATTGATCTTGCTGTGTTCATTATTGTTATTGAATGCATTGTTCGGACTGTTTTGTTTCCAGCTGTTTTTGGAGCGTAGAAAAATGACTTGAGGTTGAACAACAGAGTTCACTGGTACTTAGACATACATATCCACGACGCTGTGATGAGGCATCTCTGATTGGCTCAGAGAGTGAATGTGTGAAGGAATACCCCTTCTCCTCTCACTTTGTTTGTGTTTACCATTCAAGAGTAGCACCCAGCTAGGTCTTGTGCCATTGCTTGTTTTGAAAATGTGCAGGGAAAAAACAACGCACAAGATCACATGAACGAGTTTGCGGCACCATTTTAAAAAAAAAAATTTTCACGTTTGTGTAGCAGCTACTGTGGCACCGTCTTCTCCTATAGATGCTAATGCTACTTCAGATTTGCTGCAATGGGGGAATGGCTTAAACCCACGTGGGTGACGCCTATGTCCACATGACATATTGTGGACAGACTTTTTCTTAGTTGCTCGTTTCTCTGTTTTCTATGAATGGGAAATGCAGCCAGTGGCGGTGACACACCATACAGCAAATGCAGCATGTGTTGGTAACTTGGGGTGACCCATCACAATCCAAAAGGTGTGGAAAAGTGCTTTTCAGTGGAATGACACCTTTAACTAACCTGACCGTAGTCTTTATCAAACAGGAATGTTTTTGACCCTATTTTAAATATAGAGACTGTGTCGGCCTCTTCAATATTAAATGGAAGCTGATTCCATAAGACGGTAACCATGGTAACTATAGGCTCTAGCTTCTACCGTATTTTTACAGACCCTGGGAACTGCCAATAGACCTGCATTCTGAGAGAGAAGGGTTCTATTGCCCATACCATTAATGGTTTTATATGTAAGGAAGAGGATTTTAAATGTAATTCTAAATTCAACTGGAAGCCAGTGAAGGGTTTGGGCACAGGGGTGATGTGCTGTTCTCTATTTGATCCTGGTAATCTTGCTGTTGCATTTTGAATGAATTGAAAGTTTTTAAAGATTTTTTACGACATACTACAAGTAAGGGAGTAGCACGGTGGTTAGCATTTGTGCCTCACAGCAAGAAGGACCCTGGTTAGATTCCCAACTACTGCAATGAACTGGCGACTCATACAAGGGTTTATTCCGCTTTCGCTCATTGTAGCTGGATTAGGACCCCGTGACCCTAGTGAGGATGAAGCGGGTTCAGATGATGAGACAAGACCACAAGTAAGGAGTTACACTAATGTAATAAATGCATTAATTAATTTTTCTGCATCATTTTTACACTGAATATTTATAATTTTGACTGTGCTGTGCAAGTGGAAAAAAGTCTGTTCTGCAGGTTTGGTTAATGTGCGCTTGAAATTAAAGATCTGGGTCAAATAGGACTCCTAAGTTTTTAACTGTGGTGCTGGATGCTACACTTATGTTGTCTAGGGTACCTATCTGGTCAGTTAGGGTTTCAGTGCTGGTTAATTAATTGCCAATGTTTTAAAACACACCAAGGTGTTAAAATATGGGGGGAAACACATTAAAAACATACACAGATGTGTAAATGTATTTAAAAAAAAAAAAGTTAAACCCCCCCCCAAAATTTTTACATTTTAAAAGACATTAAAAAAACATAATGTTAAAATGTATTTTTAAAGGTATTAAAAACATTAAATTAAAATGTGTTTAAACATTGTTTTAAAACACAAAGATGTTACAATGTGTGAAAAGATATTTAAGTACATATAGAGATGACGATAAAAATGTTTAAAATTAAATAAATAGAAAACAAAATAAATAAATGTTTCTAAAAATTTATTGTTGGGGGAGGTCATTATTGCACAATTTGAAAACCCCTGCTTTAAATTCAAAACATAAAACAAGTATTCAGAGAATGCCTAATCTCACCTCTATTTTGTGCCAATCTCTTGTTTTTTGAATTAGAGCCAATAATGTGATTTTAAACTTTCTGCTGAATACAAGCCTTTAGTCAAATGGATCATTGCATCTGATGTGCATTAGCTATATGTGTATGCCCATGTAATTTCACGGTGATATCTCAAGTATTCATTGAGTTATAGCATGATGTATACTTGTGGACACACACTGATTACAATAATCCCCCCCAAACAATGTTGGGTGAGATTAATAATTTTTTATTTTTTTTTAATTATAAGAGTTCCGGTATGAAGTTGAAAAAACACCGGTTTATGGTTTGGACTTTTTTTCCCAAGAACTTTCCATAACAAAGGTCCATAATTACACTGAAGTATATATTTGTATAAAAAGTACCTTGTGTTTTTGATACTTATACTCCTCTTCAATGATTAATTGTTTACTAGGCTTAGTAGCAGCATTTCCTATAGCCATGAACGCAGCTCCAGCGGCTGAAGGGTTAAAGTGTAATAGGATGAATAGATCTAATGGGATTTAGCATTTTCTACAGTCCGTGAAGGCATCCTGTAATCGGATGAATAGATGTAGTGGTAGCCAGCATTTCTTACAGTCCGTGAAAGCAGCATAAATCGGATCATAATGATGAACAGCTGATGACGGATTCCACAGGGGGAGGAGCTTCGGGACCCACCGGCACTAAACAGGTTTTATTTAACCCGGGACTAAATATGTTTGATTTAACCCGGGACTAAACCGAACACCAACTTGAAACTAAACATTCCCGGTCCGTTCGGGAGGACCTGCGAACTTTCCACCGAACTAAATCGGAGAACTTCGAAATCAACCGGAAAACTCCGATAATCCTGGAAAACATGCGCGCGCCTCAGTCGGATCTCCAAGTGTGAGGGTTAAACAGAACTGTTTTTTTTTTCACCGGAACCGGATCTTTTCCATCAGAGGCTGAATCTTCCAGAGCAGCAGACAGGATCTGGGTTCGGTTTAGGTTCGGTTCCGTTCACCGTCAGAAGAAGGAAAAAAACAGGTACAGCACCTTACCTGGAGCATGTGCACATGTGGTTTACAGACCCATTAAAGACCCGGATGGAAGGCATGAGTCTCCCGTGGCAGCCCGCTCCGGTAACCGGCATTGGCCTGGTAACTGCTCGGGCCTGTACAGGTGTCAAATGCAAGGTCCGCGTGCCATAACCGGTCCAGTCGAGTCCAGTCCCGTGCTGTGCTGGCGTAGGTGTCCGGGCATGGGATGGTTTCACCTGGAGCAGAATAAGGACCTTTATATCTATTTATCTGATAATTTGCCTTTTTTGTCTCAGAATTATGACTTTTTATCTCGCAGTTCTTCTTTCCGGGTCTTCTTTTTATTTCATAATCATGACTTTTTATTAGAATTTTGCATTTTTATCTCATATGTCATCAACATGACATTTTCCTCATTTATGAATATATATCTGATATGACTATCTCAGAATTCTACGTATCTGAAAATTATTACTCTGTTCTCATATTTCATAGAGCTAGATGCAGGTTATGTTTTGCCAGCGTTCGTTGGTTGGTTGTTTTGGATGTTTGTGTAGAAGATAACTCAAAACCTTATGGACGGATTTTGATTACATTTTCAGGGTAGGTTGGTAGTGGGGAGATCTGGATATGATTAGGTTTTGGTGGTTATTGGGGGGGGGGTTCTACCCTGGTTTGCACTCTGTGCTTTTCTAGTTTAGAGATGTGACCTCTGTTGTAGAGGTTGTGCCAGACATTTATTTATTATTCAGGGTTTCCACCAGTGCCTTATAAACCTGGTGGGTAATCAGGCTAAAGGTGTAACTTTTTTATTTATTAAAAATAAATTAAATACATGTTAATACTAGTAACACTAGAGACCCTGTTTGGCGCTTCCAACTGTAGGTCTGTCTGCTGGTTTGAGCATGTGTAAAGTTAAATGAAATGCGAGTGGGTAGAAGGCACGGAAGTGACAAAATAAAAGCAGATTTATGGATGAAACTATGGATCCATGATTGATCAACAGCCAGTTTGTCTTATTTTGAAGGAATTTTACATCATGCCACAGATGTTACTCGCCAGTGTTGAAGGTGTGTGTTTTACCCAAAAATAAAGCCTTTAAACGTCAGTTCATGGGTAGATGGTTTAATCACAAGTCGGGTTACGGGCATAGCTGCCAACATTTGAGTAGCAGAAACCTGGGAGGTTTTTGCAGCGGCGGTGGGTGTTGTATTTTCAGGAGACAGAAGCGAGTCATGTGACAGAAGTACTGGTGTTACAGAGTCCTCTATGGTCCACTTTACAAACCTGCTGGACCCACGTACATTAGACCCGTAACCCTACGCCTAAAATATCAGGATACCAGTGATGCGCGGGTCAGTGTATAAATGATCCGCAACTGACCACTTTTTTAACTAACCCGCCCACAGCTCAGAATGCAATATTTGAAAAGAATGGACCCGACCCGCATTTTAAAAACGTAATCAATGGTCTTTATGGACATCAAATGACCTTACTCACATTCCTGCATTCATTTCCATGTTAAAGTCAGATGTCATTGGGGTCTGCAACCTGTAACATCCAAAGAGCCATTTGAGCCCGGTTTCCACGGAAAAGAAAACTGGGAGCTGCTCATCATCTTTAAAAAAATCTCGATGAATGTGTCCCAAACTCTCATGGTAGTGTCTGCCTAAGGAGCCATAGACAACAGCACCATAGCACGTCAGTTACATAAAGTGAAATAATCAGAGTAATAACAGAAAACGACACACTATAAGAGAGACACACAAAAAACAAAATACAAATATACAAAAAGCACAATTATAGTATATACATATATACAGGGGGAAAATGTACGGGGGTATTTTATTTTGATTAATTCAAATCGATAGGAGTCCAAAGCCTTCACTTGTCTGCAGAGGTTTGATTGCCTTTTTGTTTTTAAGTCCTTTTAATGGATCAAAATAATGTCCAATTTCCATTTTAAATAGTTGAATTAGTGGTGCTCTTTCATTCCATTTTGATTTATGCATTATATTTTTCAAATAACAGATTCAATCCAAACATTTCCATACTTTCCCATTCTTTTTCAACATAAAGCATGTTGTCTTAATATTATATATACTATACTGATTCTCATTTGATCTTTAACTAAAGTTTCCTTTCATTTGACTGTTGTTACAATTGAGTCATGTTATTAAGTCAGTTACAACATTTAATGCATTCTCTTTTTATTTGAAGAAGTAGCGAAATACATGTTGGTACCAGTACCAAAATATTGGTATCGTGTCAATACTAACAACTATACAGAATTTTGGTACCCAACCCTAGTTTACAGACATAACCTACCGACAGGATCACTGGTCTATGTGAAACTTTCTTTGGTTGATTATCCTCAGTATTTTACTATGTCAAAATGAGGGAGGGCCTCTTTCCATTATCTTAGGAAAAAAATCCATCAATGACTGAATATTTTCAGTTAACATGACCTCTGGTTGATGGAGCTCGTTGGTCTCTGCTCTCTTTAAATCGTTTTCACTTCAGCCTCCACATGTGGCATTTCTCTGCCAGCCCATGAATGTCTCACCTCCCAGCCAAAACTAATCTTTTAACAGACCCCTAACCTCTCCTATGCACAGCCCTGCCCACCAGCCTTAGCTAACCCTTCCCTGCTCTGTGCACGGCCCTGCCCACCAGCCTTAACACTGTGTTCTCTGCTTCGCAGGGAGCGTTCCACATCCTTACCTTCAGACCAGGACGGACAAAAGCTGTCTTCCTTTTGGACACTCATCTTTGTTTTCATTTCTTTTGAGGTAAGTTCTGCTGTTGAGGCTCGAATCATATATGTACGGTGGTCCACAAAGTTCAGGCATTTATATTAAAATAACAGTGCTGCAATACAAAGAAAAGGTTAGCATGATGCAAAGAAAAGGCTAATGACATACTCATGTTGACAGGTGAGTGTGCAGGGGAGTGGAGTGCAGTTGGAAAAGGGATGGGCTACTTTCACTCAGCAACACTGATGTTCTCTGAACCAAAAATAAAGCTCAAAAGGGAGTTCCGGGATAGATAGAGTTTTATCACAGGTCAGGTTACGGGTATAATGTACGTGGGTACAGGTTTGTAAAGTGGAGCGGTACAGGACTCTGTAACACTGGTAATTCAGTCATATGACTCCTGTTCACCTGTAGTGGAGCCCCTGATGATGGGGAATCTAAATATTAATCACAATTTTTTTAAGTCTTGTTTGGTTGTTTAGTAGACTTTAGCTGAAAATAGATGATTCCCAAACCCTAACCCACTACAATGGTGGAAGGAACAATTGCACCTCACACTTCTGTCGTCTCTTTAAAAAATACCTCTGTAAACCAGCATAGCATCAGAAAGAGTTTTATCAAAGTGGAGGATATAGTTTCAGTGACATTAGTGTTCTTAGACAAGATTATGTTGATCAGTTAATTTTTCTCAAAAAGAGTCAAGAACTGTATTTTATGTCAGCTTTATGCTTAGTGTATTCTCACAACAGTAGTAATGAAACTTTAAGCCATTTTTTTCTTTTATTTTGTGATTCTGGAAGGAAAGTAAGTTTTATATTTTAAATATGAGCAGAGTTTTGCAAACGTGTTAAATTAGGCACACCGGATTACCAGTTTTGCATTTCACTAATACCAATTATGCCCCAGGTATATTGTGAAGACCTAAGTTCATGTTGTGTCAATTTATGTTCAGTAGGCCTGGTCCAGACCTGTTGTTGTGGGTGTACCTGCCCACCAACATGTGTGGGTCTGCCCACCCAAGCCAGATCAGTCACTGATCTCAAATAAATAAATGGATAAATCTAATCCTAATTTCATTTTATTGTATTTGTGTTAAAACTTCCAGTCTTGCATAATCACTAAGACATTAAACATATTAAAACTGAGTTTGTTGGAAAGTTTGGCTACATCAGTCAGTGTTGCTAGGCAACAATCAGTTACCCACATTTTTGGGTGGAAAATGAAGCACGAGTTTATGCTAGCTGCTAGTTTCTGTGCTGTCTTGAATATGGATATCCGTAATTGGTTTAAAACACCAATACCAGTAACCTTATGCGCAACTTAAAGTCCAAGTGGAGGGATGCATGGATGAGGACGTTCAGCTCAGAGAAGCGCCACCTGCGTCTGTACTGACAAAAGTTGGATGAAAGAGAGGACAATGTTTTACACTCAACTCAAAATTGGTCCAAAATGTGTGTGTGGTTGCTCTGAAATGCACCCAATGTTTTGTATTTTGTATTTTTTTGTTTTTTAGATGCTACTTGTCATCTAATGTCACGTGCACACTTGGTTACTGTGTGTGTGTGTGTGTGTGTGTAATGGCAGTTGGTAGCTAGCCCTCTGTTGGTTGCTTGAAATGCACCCACCGTGGTGGTGTTTAATTTGAGATGCTGCTCATCATCTATATGTTATACTTTGTGTGAGAGGGAGTGAGAGGACTGATATTGTAGGTTTGCTGTTATGTTTAATGTGATGACTATTGTGCTGGATTAGGACTGTGTGAATACATAGCTTTGCGGTGATGTCACTTCACCATGTAACATGCACTACCATTTTGAGAGGGGAAAACAACAGTTTAGCAACCACTGCGTGAACTGTACTGCACCATCCTGCATGCTTAAAACTTTGTGTAAAATGCTCAAATCTTGTGCAGCCTTTGGGTGCAATAACTATGCTTGGATGAAAGAGAAGCTGTCTTTTTTCCGTGTACTGACGAAAAAGGGTGAAAAAAGCATGCAGCATGGCTTGAGGCACTGAGAAGAATATCTCCAGATGATGGCAAGACCTGGAGTCTAAAATCAAAGTGGACCTATGTTTGCTTGGGACATTTTGTCAGTGGTAGGTCTAGCGATACGACTATTTTAGTGCCTAAAAATCTTAACTTTTTCATGAAATGGAGATAGAGGTATTTTAGTAGTTTTTTTTTAAGGCTAGCTAGTAGCTATCATGTCTTTCTTCTAACGCCAGCTAAAAAGATACCTGCTAGGCCTAACCTAAAATGAATGGCAAAACTATTTTCTTAAGGGTTTTTTCATCTTTGAGTTTTATATCCTATTTATATTTTATGTTTATATTAACCCACTGAAAAACTGAAAAAAGCAACATGAATTCGTTTGTTATTAATAAAAATTAAGGGCTTACATCAACATAGACTCCTAGAGATGATAAAATGAGTGAGAAAAGACTGAAGAGCCTGCGATAATAAACAAAAAATAAATAAATATGATTAAAAAAAACTAATTAACTTAAAAAAAAAAAAGTAAAACTAAAGTAGCGGAGTGTTCTGTAGGCTGTGTGAGTGAGGGGCAGAGAAGTATTTCAAATTTATGTAACCTACCTCAAACAAAACATGTTTCCAGGCTCTTATAAGTTCACATGTTTTCTCGTGTATATATGCCAGGACTTTCGACAAGATAGTCGTAGATGGCTGGCACTCGATATTAGGCCACGTCCTGGGGTCATTTTGCCAAAACCGATGGCTAGTCAGTTTGATTGCCAATGAAAGAGTGAGGTAGTATGGTGACACTACTTTGCTCTTTTTTTGACCATGGTTGCGTTTGCATCCCTGCATAAGATGGCACAATCCAACAACTAACTTACTCACTGCCTAAATGATGCTAAACCTTGGCTTTCATTTAACTTCCTGACCTTGAACAAAAACAAGACTGACGTTCTGTTGTTTGGACCCAGTAGCTGTCCCTCCCCAAATGTAAACCTTAGTTCATTGTCACCTTATCTGAGGGACTGAGAGTACAAATCTGGGGGTTAAGTTTGATCCTGATTTTAAATTTGATAAACAGATTAGTTCTGTTGTGCAGAAAAGTTTTATCAGCTCTGCCAGATAGCCAAGATGAAGCTAATTTTTATCTAGATGTGACTTATGAATTTTAATTCATGCTTTGATAAGGACTCATTTGGATCCCTGTAATGCTCTGTACGCAGGTGTCAGAGCGCTCTTTCCCGTCTGCTGCTCGTACAGTACCCTGGTGTTCATACAGTACCCTGGTGTTCATACAGTACCCTGCTGCTCATACAGTACCCTGGTGTTCGTACAGTACCCTGCTGCTCGTACAGAACTCTGCTGGTCGCCTGCTCACTCAGACCCATAGGCGTGAGCTGATTAGCCATATTCCAGCATCCCTACACGCTCCCTGTGCATTACAGAATAAATTCTAGGCTTTTGTTATTTCTTTTTAAATATTTAAATAATCTTGCTCTGCCATAGTTATCAGAACTGCCTCAGCCTCGCTACCCAACCTGATCTCTAAGGTCAGCTGACCAGTTCCTTCTGGGACCTTGGAGGTAACGGAGTGTTGGCAACTGCTGCAGCCAAGCCCTGGAATGAGTTACCACTAAGTGTGAGATGGGCCTCCTCTCTCCCAGTTTTTAAATCACATTTAAAAACACACTACTTTTCTTTGGCCTTGAACACACTGTAACTCATCTTGTAGAGAATCTACAAACGACAAACTAACATGAACCTGTTTCTTTTGTCTTTGTATGTTTTTGCGTCAATGTCTTTTTAACTTATTTTCCTGCTTTTATGTACAGCACTTTGGTTTCCCCTGTGAATCTTTTTAAATGTGCTATAAGTAAAGTTGATTATCTTCCATTTATATATTACTTTCACCTGAAGGACAGACCAATATTCATTTTTTACTACCTTTGTATTTTATTTTGAATATGTATGTCATAAGCCCGTTATTTTTAGATTTGTATTAAAGCTACACAATATATAGGAAGAATACAATAATTTCACATATTTGCAATATTCATATTGCAAAGATGTGTAATTTTTTTTTTCTTCATTCACTTCCTTTTTTGCACACCATGGGGTAGCAGTGTTGTCCTGCAACACTAACACTCTAATGTACTAAAACACTCTACTGTAACATACCATATCATTTTCCAGTCTATAAGCCACTACTTTTTTTCCCAACACTGTAAACTAAATGCATTTAAATAAATAAAAATGTATGTGTCTCCACAGTTTCTTCTTTAACCGCCATCATTCCGTGCTGTAAGGCTGACCCCAAAATGTCTTCAACTGGAGACCTGAGTGAACTGGAGCATTCACACAGCTTCTGGGAGGTGAGGGGCACACACATACACACAACACACTTGAACACACACACACACACACACACACACACACACCTGAGTCTACTGCACTGTACTGAACTCTGATGCAAAAAGGAATACTAAATTTTGTTTGTTTTAACATTCCTTTTTAAGTGTGTGTCTTTATTTTCAGCCTGAGAACTGCACTATATATTAGGGCTGGGCGATGCGGCCTAAAAATAACTGTCGATTTAAAAAAAAAAAATTTTTTTCATAAAAATTTAAATTCAATATTTTCTCACAATTTCTTGACAATAAGTACAAGTGACAGAGAAAACTCAAAACAAGTTTTGCTTTCATATCGAAACCTTAACAAAAGTAATGCCCACTTCCCTCCTTGAAATAAAGCGTTGGTTATTTGGTTTTAAAAACATACACTTTGCACTACAAAATAAATATTTTACCAAGTGTAATTTTCTCATTTCTACTCTAAATATCTTATTGCACTTAAAATCTGACAGAATCACCTGAAAAGTAACATTTAAGTTAGATTTAAGAACTGATTTACCAACAATAAATCCAGAAAATCTTATTTCATGAAATCTTACAAGACAATTTTCACTTGTTTGATATTTATTATTACTCCACCAAGGAATTGGCCAATGCAACTTAACCTATGTAATATCTATGCTCCTAATGAAGATTGTTAAAAAAAAAATTCATAACATCAATAACCTTCTAGGGACACTTGAAAATGGATATACAATACTGGGGGGGGGCTTTAATCTGACTCAAGATCTTATGTCAGATCCAAGTACACCCACGTGTCAGTTAAGGTTTAAGTGGCTTTAGATCATCTACAGGAAGAAATTGGGTTGGTTGGTAATTGGACATTAACAAATCCCAGTAAGAGGGAATATACCTTTTATTCACATAATCATACTGTAAGTTACACAGTAGAATTTATTATTTCCTCATTTCTAAAGACCTAATACAATCAGTAATTGGTGCTACAGTTGGTTATATAGCAATAACTGACCATGCAACTGTGGAATTATGTGTATCTATTAGTACGGATAGAATTAAGTGTAACAGGTGAGGACTCAACACATCTCTTCTACAAAACACTGCATTTCAAACAGGCAATCTCAGAAATTTCTTTCAAGCTAACATTAGTTCTACCTCACAAATAGACACACTATGGGAGGCTTCAAAGGTGTACAACATGTTATGGTGCTAATCTGAAGTACACATGAAGTTTGGACATATGTATCCATTGACTGTTTTGGAAGTTGAAGTTTGGAGGTGTTAAACCATTGACTGTTAGGGAAATTGTCCACCTCTTGGCACTCTGTTTTGGGTTGGAACAGGGGTGTCGAACTCATTTTAGTTCAGGGGCAACGTGATCTGAAAAGGGCCAGACCAGTAAAATTATTATTTATTTATTTATTGTATGCAAGTGTGTTTTAGTGTATTTTTTCCACTGCATTTTAGTGTATTTTTTGTGTAATTGTGTGTCTATTGGTGTATTATTAGAGGATTTTGGCATACTTGAGTGCAGGGATGTCAAACTCCATTACAAATACACAAAACATTTAGTAACACACAGAATATTTGTAAAATGACACTTCTCTTCAGATATTTCAAGTGGTTCATATTTGTTCAGATATTTATTCAGGTTTTGGTAAAAGGATGGTTTAAGAAAAAGATGTTCATGTAATTGTACTTTTTTTTTACATTAAAATCTGCAGTTTTCATTTATAGGTAATTATGATCATATTTTACTGGTCTGACCCAATTGAGATCTAATTATTCTGTATGTAGAACCTGAATTAAAATAATTTTTACACTGTTAATGTTACTTGTTATTTATCCTACGGGCCAGATTGGACCCTTCGGTGGGCCGGATTTGGTCCCCGGGCCTTATGTTTGACACCTGTGGGTTAGGAGGAAGGTCTGCTTTGCCTCAGCATTGGCTGACCCATCCGTCACTTTACATGGACCAACACATGGGGGCTGAGTTGTTAACATTCCTAAACACTTCCACCTTCTAAAACAGTTGACGGTTGACTGTGGAATATTTAGGAGTGTGGAAATATCACCAGTGTAATTGTTGCACAGGTGTCATCCTATTACAGTTCCACACTAGAATTCACTGAGCTCCTGAGAACCCCCCCCCATTCATTACTAATGTTTGTCAAAGTATCTGCATGACAGGGTGATGATTTTATTCACTTGTGGAACCACATAGAACATACTGGAACATGTGATTGTGATTATTTGGATGGGTGAGACAATACTTTGGGAAATATAGAGTATACACTAGGGCTGTCAAATGATTGGATTTTTAAGTGTTATTAATTACAGGGTTGCTATGGATTAAGTTTGATTAATCATGATTAAAACTTTCTCAGTTGACTTGTTCCCTTGGGGTTTTTTTTACTCAAATTTCCTACAAAATACACAAAAAAACCACAAAAATGCAGACAAAAAATATAGAAAACATGCTAAAGTCCACTAAAATCAAAAATTGATGAAAAATTCTAAACAGATGTAAAAACTTTTAAGGACTCATTCGATCGTTATTTTATTAATATTGCTGTGCTCCCTCCCCTCTGGCCATGTGTGTGTTTACCTTTACCAGAGTAGCATCCAGCTAGGTTTTGTGCCATCGCTCGTTTTGTAAACGTGCAGGGGAAAAAATTACACTTTATTTCCACAGAGAGCACATGAACCAGTTTGCGCTGCCATTTTTTTCAACTTTGTGCAGCTACTGTGGCGCCGTCTTCTCTTGTAGATGCTAATGCTACTTCAGATTCGCTGCAATGGGGGCCGGGCTTAACCCCATGTGGGTGACGCTAAAGTCCATCTGCCATCAGATGGACCGGCTTTTTCTGGGTCATTCGTTGCTCTTGTTGTTTTCTGTGAATGGGGTATGCAGCCAGTGGAGGTGACAAACCACTTTCAAAGGCAGCATGTATTAGAGTGACCCATCAGATTCCAAAAGGAGTGTGGAAAAGTGGTTTTCAGTGGAATGACACCTTAACATGTTTATTCAACATGTTCCACAGTTAAAACACAACTGTAAAAAAAAAAATTCCTTTACTTGCGTTAAGTTTTAATCAGGTTAATCATGATGATGGATTAATCTGCGATAATGTGATAGTATATACACAATGATTTTAAAGTGTCTTTTTTCACCTTTGATATTAAAGACTGATTTTAAAGCGTGTCTTTTCTTCATCCTGGGAACTTAGAGTGTAGTGATTTTAAAGTGTTTTTTTGTTGGGTTTTTTTCAGCCTGGGAACTACAAACGCACAGTGAAGCAGATTTCTGATGGACACCGTCTGTGTAATGACCTGATCAGCTGTTTCCAGGAGAGAGCCAAGATAGAGAAGAGTTATGCTGTGCAGCTGAGTGACTGGGCCAAGAGGTGGAGGACTGCAGTGGAGAGAGGTATACAAAATACAAAATACCGATTCACATACCGTATTTTCTGAACTATAAGACGCGATTTTTTTTTCATACATTTTGAACTATGAGGCTTAAGCAAAGGTGCGGCTATTCTGTTTTTTTGTGGCCACCACTAGGGGCACTCTCGCCGGAATTAAAATCAAAATTACTCAAACATCAGTGCAAAGAAGAATACACTACTTTCTCTTTAGCAGATAGAACATGGACGACAAATTAGCATCTGTTAATTATTTTTAAATCCTCACCCCTTCATCATGGAACCCACACAAAGAACAAAGAACTAACAAAGAATCGCAATTTAAATCGTATTGGCACCCAAAAAATCGTGAAAGAATCGAATCGGCATAAAAACATATTGTCCCAGCTCTACAAAGTACACACCAAACTACACACTAGACTGCAGTATATGACCATTACTGGGATCAAAGACTACTTATGGAATATGCCGTTACCATGTTCATGCTGTGGTGAAAGAGCAGAAAAATATTAGCAAATTTGGGAAAAATATTTGCATATGTGGGAAAAATATTTTAAACTGTAGGAAAAAAATATTGGTAAATGGTGGGAAAATGTGAGGAAATAACAAATATGTGAAATAATATTAACAAATGTCTGGGAAAATATTAGTTTTTATTACCATTATATTATTTCTCCTCAAGACCCCAGTATGGTACTTTTGTTCTCAGGACCCCAGTACGGTACTTTGGAGAAGGCATGGCTGGCCTTTATGCAGGCGGCTGATCGTCTCAGTGAACTCCATCTGGAGGTTAGGGACCAGCTGGTGAGTCAGGACAGCACTAAGGTCCGCAGCTGGCAGAAGGAAACATTCCACAAACACATGATCGGAGGTTTGAGGGAAGCACGAGACGCTGAGGACGGCTTCCACAAAGCGCAGAAACCCTGGGTCCGCAAACTTAAAGAGGCAAGTGTGCATGTTAAGTGTAAAGTAAAGATAAAGTCTGTGTGCATGTTTAGTGTAAAGTGAAGATAAAGTCTGTGTGCATGTTAAGTGTAAAGTAAAGATAAAGTCTGTGTGCATGTTTAGTGTAAAGTGAAGATAAAGTCTGTGTGCATGTTAAGTGTAAAAGCAGTGCTGGGAATAATGATGTTAGAGTATAAGGGCGTTGCTAACGCAGCCACGTTTCAAGTAACAGAGTAATTACTTTATCCATAACTGTAACACCGTTACCATTACTCAGGAAATAATGTGATACGTTACAATTTGATGAATTGGGGCGTAAATGTGTACTGGGTACAGACAACAACTTGGAGTTTTAACAACACGTTAGTGCTGCATATGTCTGCACCAAGCTGGCATTTAGCTCGGTGTAGAACGAAAGGAAGAAATCGATGATGATTTGCTAAGAAGTTAGATAGGCAGGGTCTCAACTATCCTGTTCGCACACACACACACACACACACTACCTGTTCACCTGTATACTTAAATGCAAAGTTAAAGAATATTAACATCTTCAACAAGTTCAAGTAACTTTCAACAAATATTACATTTTCAGTATTTAAAATGTATTTCCTGTTTATAATCTATTGCAGGTTGCTTAACTTTTACAATTGATAATGGGTCATAAAGATCTTTGATCTTTGTTTTTAAGGAAGCATCATAATTGCATCCAAAGTAACATCACAGAACAAGGATGAATACCCTGTTTAACTGTTTTTTCATTTCTTTGACATTTTTAAGCAAAATAAAAAGTAACGCCAAAATACTTTTCCTGGTAAGTAAAGATACTTTGCTAGTGGAGTAACAGTTAGTAAAGCAATTACTTTTTTGGGGAAGTAACTAGTAATTGTAATTAATTACTTTTTCAAAGTAACTTACCCAGCACTGTGTAAAAGTGCAGATAAAGAAGTGTGCACTTTTAGTGTAAATGTAAAGACACTTAAATTAAGCCATTTCACATCACAGTCATTACTTAATTGTAGCCCACATTAAAAGGGTTAATCATTGGAGTAAATAATTGGACATCTGCTGGTTTCGGACATTTAAGTCTTTACAAAACAATGATTTTTATAGTTGAATTATTTTAAAGGTAGTGTACCAGATCTTAGAAAAACACTTGGAGTAGCTACATTTGGAAAATATGCAATTCAAGAAGCCACACCCCTTTCTTCAGACATCCCGCCTCCAGAATACTGTCACGAAGCCACGCCTCCAGAATACTGACACAAAGCCACACCTACAGAATACTGACACAAACCCATGCCCCCAGAATATTGGCACAGTTCACAAGCTGCAACAATACACACTGGTTCATGCTCTAGTCCATACATACCTGATCAGGCTCATTCAGCACCCCGCTCTAACAGAACAACCCCCCCATGCTCTTCCAGAACAACTCCAGGTCATGTCAATCTGACTATCATTACATGTACTACTGATTTGACGAAACAGTTTTACACTTACTTGAACATCCTAATACTGCTAATATAACTAGCCTAGCCCTAGCTTCATTTCCTGTCCTAGTGCTAGTATAACAACCCTAGGTCTGGCTTTGTTTCCTGTTTGAGTGCTACAACTAGCCTTACACTTAAGTTGGAACATTTCACACAAACAATACCACAGTGTGGTTGTCTCTATCAACTCGCCATACATTTTTTTTATTTTTATTTTTATCAGTTATTATAAAGTGTGTGTGTGTGTGTGTGTGTGTGTAGGTGGAGTCCAGTAAGAAGAGCTACCATCAGGCCAGGAAGGAGGAGTGGACAGCCGTTACCAGAGAAACTCATGCCAAAACTGACCCATCCAAGTCCCAGGAGGAAGTTCAGAAGTACCAGGCTCGAGCAGAAAAGTGGAACGAGGAGGCACAAAAAGTATGAGTGCACACACAAGTATAATTAAGCACACCCATAATACAACTTATACACACCTGTAATAAAAGTATATGCACCTGTAGTACAAGTATACACACAGTAGTTAAAGTCTGAAATGAAGTCGGTTTCACAAGATTTTCAAACCCGTTTGGCTGGTTCAGTTTGTTTGGTTTTTTTGTTTGTCAGCAAATTTACACAAAAACTACTCGACCAGTTTCCATAAAATTTTCAGGAAAGGTGTGAGGTGATCCAGAATAGAGAGACAGGACTGTACAGGCTGAAGGTAGGGGCCCCTCCCTCCAATCCTCTGCTCTTTATAAATATTTACAATGTAATAAATTAACAAGTCCTTTTACTGAGTAAATGCCAACAAATGTGTTGGTTTGGTCCGCGATAGGGCTGTGCTGCCAGTGACTGTTTTATATCTGAAAATACCTGTCAATCAAAAAGGGATCCAAGCATCATGCAGAAGTTCATTATCTGGGGGTGGAACAAAATCATCTTTTCAAATTTTTCCTCAAGTTTTGAGATAACTAAAACAACTGCTTTGTAGGGCTCCATTGGATTCCATTGAAGCTCAGCATCAACAAGAAAATGCATTGACTTGTCGATGTCAATGCATGAGATCGGATTATTTATAATGGCCTGATTCTGAACCAACTTGTCTAAGAGATGAACATGTTCTAACACATTTATAGTCAATGAAATGTGAACAAACCAAACATATTTGAACATTTAATTTTTTACTATAACACATTATTGGTTCATTTCACATGTGACACCATCTTAGATCCCAAATGAGGCCTAGGTGGGTTGTATTAGATAGCATTAGATGGTGTTGGTTGGGGTTAGTTAGCATTTGTTAGCATTAGTTAACATTAGTTATTGGGGTGGCTGTGGCTCAGGTGGCGGATCAGTGCTTCGTCCAATGACTAAAGGGTCAGCGGTTCGCATCCCGGCTCTGGCTGTTCACATGTCGACGTGTCCTTGAGTAAAACACTGAACCCTGAATTAGGCTCCCAATAGGTCTGTTAGAACCTTGCATGGCAACAGCCGCCTAAGCGTGTGTGTGTGTGCGCGTGTGTGTCTTTGAGAACCATGAAGGTGGAAAAGTGCTGGAAAAGTGCAGTCCATTTACCAGTTATTGAAGGTGTGCTAGGTTGTAAATCCTATGAAAGTAAGGAGTGATGTCTATATTTGGAATGAAAAAATAATGTGTTAGGAAGCACATCATCTAGCTAGTTTTCACTGTTTTATTCAACCTCAAATGCAACAGACACTATGTAAATTGGGTTGCGCTAAAAACCTAAAATGTAGCATCCTAATCTTTACCATGGACAACGTTTACGACTGACTGACACTAAATCAGGAAAACACCCAGTGTAAACAATATATTAAAAAAATAACAAATCATATAGATAAAGGAAAACGGTATGACCATATATTCTCTGTTTACATGAAAATAAATGTAATTCATACCATAATGTTAATGTTGCGCAAGCAAAAGTGTTAGTGTCAGTTAGCATTAGATAACATCAGTTGACGTTACTTGGCATTAATTGCGACTTGCTTTTTGTCATGTTACGTGCTCATGTGTCACACACACTCAGACTGTTGTGTGTATTTCAGACTCAACAGCGGTACACTAAAGCTGTGGAGGAGCTGAACCGCTGTAACCCTCGGTACATGGAGGACATGGAGCAGGTGTTTGATCTGACACAGGACAATGAACGCAACAGACTGAAGTTCTTTAAACAAGTTCTGATGGAAATACACACACACCTGGACCTGTCCAACACACAAAGGTACACACACACACACCTGGACCTGTCCAACACACAAAGTTACACACACACACACACACCTGGACCTGTCCAACACACAAAGGTACACACACACCTGGACCTGTCCAACACACAAAGTTACACACAAACCTGGACCTGTCCAACACACAAAGGTACACACACACACACACATACACGTAGATGTCGCTGACCAGCATTGATGGCGTGTGTGTTTTAGCCAAAGCTAAAGCCTTTGACAGTGAGTTCCTGGGTAGATAGTGTTTAATCACAGGTTGGGCTACAGGTCTAATGTACACTGGTACAGGTTTATAAAGTGGACCATACAGGATTCTGTAACACAGGTATTTTTGTCACATGTCTGATAGACCTCCTGTTGATGGTGAATCTGAATATTAATCATTAAGGCCCTGTCCCATTTCTCCCCCTAACCCTAGATTTTGCGCGTTCATGTGTAGGGGTAGGGTGTCCCATTACCTAGGGGAGCAAGTGGGAGTGCGATTTTGCCCTTAAAATCAACCCTCAAAATGTAGTGAGGTTGGTTACGGACTTCGTTTTGAGTGGAAAATGAAATTACCCATGATGCACTGCGAGCTCAGCGAGCCGACCGATTTCTGACAACAAAAATGGCGGCCGCAGCTGGAGGAACTGGACCGGTAATGTTACCTTGTCAAGCTAGCGGTAATGCTAACGTTAATGTTATAAATCGCCAACTATTGAAGAAAAAAATACATCAAAATATTTAAATAAATCAACATACCTGAGACAAGACTGAAAGGCAAAGTAGACGGCGAACGCGTCTTCTGTTTGCCGCATTTCTTCTCTGCGCATCCCGAAGGTAAATAAACAGAGCCAACAAAACAGGCAACACAGCTGGGATCGCCATTTGTCCTCCGTGTAAATAGTAGTCAGCTGCTGTCAGTCTCGCGGAGGGGTGGTTTCATATTTGGCGGGGTAGACTTCTCAGCGTGTGACGTGAGCACGTTTGTTACGTTCACTTCGCGAGTGGTGTCCCATTTTCAGGGGGAATTATTTCCCCTTGATGAGTGGAATTTACTTTTTAGGGCACTTAAAACCAAGTGGAAGTTTTAAGGGTGACAAATGGGACGGGGCCAAAAGTCCTGTTTCCTGGTTTAGTTGACTTTTTACTGATTTTTTACATCATGACTCAATCTGCCATTTTGGAAATTTTATACATCGTTAAACTGTATAATAAATCAACTATTGAAACATTAGTGCCCAACAGTTTTAATAGATACACCCCAAAATATACACACATTTGAGAACTTCATAAAAGAAATCTTACAATAGATTTACAATTGGATATAAGAAATTATACATAATTGTACATACTTTATAACCTATCTGTCCAGGGGGTTCAGGACTGTTGTTTCTGGTGATTCTCTGACCAAGTGACTCATGTTACTAGAAAATAAAACATCTGTAGATAGCAGAGCTGTATTCATCTGGTTTGGCTCAGTACAGTGACATCCTCCCTTTGTTGTCATGGAGACGAAGGTGGCTCTTATGTAGGTAGAGGAAGAATGAGGTATGGTGGTAGTAAGATGGTTGTTCCATATCTGTGGGCGTTTGTTGGCAGTTGTCACATGTGCACCAAGGTGATCCCTGATCCTGGTTGGTCTGAGGGGTTGGCGGTGTAACTCCAGTAAATGAAATGAGTCCAGGTTGTTTTTCCTCCATGCATATCAACAGTTCCACAAACTCCTCCATCTTCTTTAGCACTGAAAATATACAAAGTCAAAAGGCAAATACAAGTTTAAAATTAAAGATGTTTTTATCATGGCAAAAGCCTGTAGGCATTGGATAATGATTAATAACTGTGCGAAGACATTAACAAAAACATGCACTCCAGTAAGAACAGACTGAAAGTATTAGTTGAGTCATTATTTACATAGATGTTAATTATCTATCTAAATAACTATCTTCTGTTTTAAATAATGACGAGTAACACTTTGAGATTAACCCCATGTTACAGGAATTAAACAGCCTTACAGATCATGAAGAATAACAATGGTGGTAAGACCAACAACATAAATTTAGACAAACATTAGTCATATAAAATGGTAACTAATGTAGTCCTTAAACTTACTACCACTGTCTATAGCCTGTAGACATTTGGAAAAAACAAACATAGCAAGGTGTTAATCTTCAATCCTTCACTCTATCACACTAAATTCTCCTTCAGTCCTTCATTCTGTCTCTTATGCCATGGGACACTGGAAAAACTGGGCACTGGAAAAACTCCAGATAAGAACAAACACTGAATCCATAAAAGGACAGAACTTTACAGATGTTATTTCTAACGGTTTAATGACACAAAGGCAATCGGAATAGAATGAGCCGATCATAAAAACAGTTGTACTAGCATAACCAAAACATCCGAGACAAATGATATCTTAAATCTTGTCACATTCATTTCATGAATATTATATATATATATATATATATATATATATATGTATATATATATATATATATATATATATATATATATATATATATATATGTATGTATATATATATATATGTATGTATATATATGTATATATATATATATATATATATATATATATATATATATGTATATATATATATATATATATATATATATATATATATATATATATACATATATATATATATATATATATATATATATATATAATTTGTTTATTTATTTATTTTTATTTATTTTTTCTACACTTGCCTCATCCCACAATGGAAGTGATGAAAGAGTTGTGATGTTCGCCATTAGAGGAGGTTGTGGAAAAATGTGAAATGTACAGCCAAGATATTTTGTCCTAGAGTGGCTGCAGTTGGATTAATTGGGACGGCTGTGGCTCAGGGTCATTCGATGACTGAAAGGTCGGTGTTTCACGTCCCAGCCCTGGCTGTCCACATGTCGAAGTGTCCTTGGGCAAGACACAGAACCCTGACCCTGTAGGACTGACAGAACCTTAGAAGCCTACTGGTGTAGGTGTGTGTGAATGGGTGAATGTGAGGCTAATGTAAAGCGCTTTGAGCACCATGAAGGTGGAAGAGGATTACATAAGTGCAGTCCATTTAATGGAACAGCAGAATAGAGAAATGGTGCTGTTTTTACACTGATTCAGGTGTTTACTTCCACCTAGTGTATGGGAATTACAGTGTCACTTTAATGTTGTTTTTATCTACTATATAAAGAAATGTTTCCTCCACCCATATTTGGTATCTTATCTCAAAATGTTCAACTTTGTGTGTTGAGTTAGGGTTAGATTTGCACCTTGTGTGTTGGTCTCCTTCTGTTATGGTAAGTAAAGCATCTGAGTAAGAACTGACTAAAAATGAAACGCATGCAACAAAACTTTTAGGAAAAAAATGCTCATATTGACTATTTCTGTCTTCTATCACTGAAGTGTTCGGTTGTTTATGTCAGAATGATAGATAACCAGGGCTGTCAATTTATTACACATTTTAATCATATTAATCATGATGATGGATTAATCCATGTTAATGTCTTCATTTTGACACACCTATGAATAACCAACAGTTTGTTCTACAGATTCACAGCTCTGCATCAGGACCTGGGACAGATGATCCGAGATGCCAATGAGAACGAAGATCTGAGGTGGTGGAGGAACACACACGGACCAGGAATGAGCATGAACTGGCCACAGTTTGAGGTAGAGCTTAACTTTAAAACACTTTGTGTGGGTGGGTGAGTGTGTTCTACTGTTTTGTCAAAGAGCAAGAAATTGTTCCAATTCCGCTGTTTCTTGTCCAGCTCGTTAAAAAATTATCACTCACTCTCTTTTTACCACTTATTGGAATGTGTTTGAGTAAAATTAATCATTTAGCTTTATTCTGTATACTACCAATGACATTCCTCCCAAATTTCAAATGAATATATATATATATATATATATATATATATATATATATATATATATATATATATACACACACACACATACATATACACACATACATATACACACATACATATACACACTACTGTTCAAAAGTTTGGGGTCACCCAAACAATTTTGTGTTTCCCATGAAAAGTCACACTTATTCACCACCATACGTTGTGAAATGAATAGAAAATAGTCAATACATTGACAAGGTTAGAAATAATGATTTGTATTTGAAATAAGATTTTACATCAAACTTTGCTTTCGTCAAACAATCCTCCATTTGCAGCATTCTAGCTGTTAATTTGTTGAGGTAATCTGGAGAAATTGCACCCCACGCTTCCAGAAGCAGCTCCCACAAGTTGGATTGGTTGGATGAGCACTTCTTGCGTACCATACGGTCAAGCTGCTCCCACAACAGCTCAATGGGGTTCAGATCTGGTGACTGCGCTGGCCACTCCATCACCGATAGAATACAAGCTTCCTGCTTCTGTTCTAAATAGTTCTTGCACAATTTGGAGATGTGTTTAGGGTCATTGTCCTGTTGTAGGATGAAATTGGCTCCAATCAAGCGCTGTCCACTGGGTATGGCATGGCGTTGCAAAATAGAGTGATAGCCTTCCTTATTCAGAATCCCTTTTACCCTGTACAAATCTCCCACCTTACCAGCACCAAAGCAACCCCAGACCATCACATTACCTCCACCATGCTTAACAGATGGCGTCAGGCATTCTTCCAGCATCTTTTCATTTGTTCTGTGTCTCACAAACATTCTTCTTTGTGATCCAAACACCTCAAACTTAGATTTGTCCGTCCACAACACTTTTTTCCAGTCTTCCTCTGTCCAATGTCTGTGTTCTTTTGCCCATATTAATCTTTTTCTTTTATTGGCCAGTCTCAGATAGGGCTTTTTCTTTGCCACTCTACCCTGAAGCCCAGAATCCCGCAGCCGCCTCTTCACTGTAGATGTTGACAGTGGTGTTTTGCGGGTACTATTTAATGTAGATGCCAGTTGAGGACCTGTGAGGCGTCTGTTTCTCAAACTAGAGACTCTAATGAACTTATCTTCTTGCACAGTTGTGCAACACGGCCTCCCACTTCTTTTTCTACTCTGGTTAGAGCCTGTTTGTGCTGTCCTCTGAAGGGAGTAGTACACACAGTTGTAGGAAATCTTCAATTTCTTAGCAATTTCTCGCATGGAATAGCCTTCATTTCGAAGAACAAGAATAGACTGTTGAGTTTCAGATGAAAGTTCTCTTTTTCTGGCCATTTTGAGCGTTTAATTGACCCCACAAACGTAATGCTCCAGAAACTCGATCTGCTCAAAGGAAGATCAGTTTTGTAGCTTCTGTAATGAGCTAAACTGTTTTCAGATGTGTGAACATGATTGCACAAGGGTTTTCTAATCATCAATTAGCCTTCTGAGCCAATGACCAAACACATTTCACCATTAGAACACTGGGGTGATAGTGGCTGGAAATAGGCCTCTATACACCTATGTAGATATTGCACCAAAAACCAGACATTTGCAGCTAGAATAGTCATTTACCACATTAGCAATGTATAGTGTATTTCTTTAAAGTTATCTTCATTGAAAAGTACAGTGCTTTTCCTTCAAAAATAAAGACATTTCAATGTGACCCCAAACTTTTGAACGGTAGTATGTGTGTGTGTGTATATATATATATATATATATATATATATATATATATATATATATATATATACATACATACATACACACACAAGTGTGTGTGTGTGTGTGTGTGTAATACTGTATAATTTAGTGCAAATTCCTTTCTATTTTGCCTGATGAATGTGTGTAGGCGTGTGAGATGAACATCTGATTCAAATTTGAGGGGTTGCTATAGTACTTAAAATATGTGAGAATGATGACTTGATGGAAAACTAGTCCAGTCCCAATAGGCCTTTAAGTGTCCTTTTACTAACTTAAATGCACTTTTGTGTCTTTGTACAGGAGTGGTCTCCAGAGTCAAGTCACAGCATCAGTAAGAAGAAGCGCAGTGGTCGACACTCTGAGGATAATGTAGTGACCCTAACTCACATAGTGTCATCTGGGGAGGGGGATGTCCCGCCCACTCCTGTCACTCAAAACACTAACAGGTACTAGCTAACATAGGCTGTGTTCAAAACTACATACTTCCATACTTATACTATCCATACTGCCTACTCAGCAATCAGACGGTATGCAAAGCATTTACACTGTAGCGTACTACATGATAACCCACAATGCATTGTGCTCTTCTCCAAGCAAAAATCGATAGAGTGAAAGTGATTTTACATGAGCTCTAAACGCTTTCAATACATCAGGTTATTTTTTTTGTTGTTTTTTATTATTTTATGGTTTCATCAGGCAACAAAGTACCTCTTTAGATGTCTAGTGTGGCGTTCATTTGGCTAAATACCACCTATTTTTACAATTTTGTTCAGAGGAATTCGGTGAAACGCTAGCAAGCCGCTCGTCAGCAAGGCACTTCCGGTTATTTTCACAAAATTAAACACCCCTTTGCCTTTCTTATATGAAAAACCACACTAATAAAGCTGGGCTTTTACTTTTGTAAACAAGACGTGAATCTACACACAAACTTAGCTTAACTATATATATATATATATATATATGTATATGTATATGTATATATATATGTATATATATATATATGTGTATATATATATGTATATGTATATATATATGATTATCTGTTTATATGTGCATTTATTTGGGGTTTTTATGTGTTATTGCCAAGAGCTGCTGGATGAAATTTCATTGTGCCTCGCATAATGACACTAAAGATTCTTGATTCTTGCAACTACTAACTTGACACCGGCGTTTACTGATCCCATCCCATTTACAGAATTTAGCGTGTCATGATCATATCATGATACCTTACCAACGGAGAGTTGTGTCGACTATAAGATGGAGATCAGCCTGCCGTCTTTGGTACATCATCATGTCAGGCTTCTTGTCAGATGTAACTTACTGTGATTTCTATTTGTTTAAAGTATTTATTGTAGATTTTAAACTGTCTCAGTTACTGTAACTCCAATGACCAAATCACGAACGTCACACACCACCTTTTCCAGCTTCGTAAATGCACTTCATAAAGCAAGAAAGTCGTGTGAATTGAATAGTTGAATTAAGTTCATTAAAATAAATGGCCACTTAATCAACTATATGTGTAACACATCTATAGCACTTTCTTGTCCAGGAGGCTGTATGATTAGACGTCACGTTGCATCTTGGACAGTACACCTTTAGAGCATTTCCATTACAGATACTATAGTAACCCTTTACACCTGGAAGTCATTACATCATTATCAGGCTTCTGCAGGGCCTGCTGATGAGCTGAACATTAATTCAATCAGGTGTGATGGAAGAGGGAAATAACAAAAACATGCAGGATCCTGGCTCTTCAGGACCAGGATTTGCCCACCTCTGCTTTACAGATACTAGTACAGGGGTGTCCAAATCCAGTCCTCGAGGGCCGGTGTCCTACATGTTTTAGATATTTCCCTCTTCCACATGATTCAGTTTAACCTTTTAAATTCTGAAGCTTTGGCAGTTCCACAGTAAAAAATTATTAAAATAAGCAATAAAATGAACAAAAAAGAAAAATAAACTGACAAAATAATTAGTAACAGGAAGAAAGTAAGACACAAAGTTTCTGTTCTTTTTGTTTCTCATTGTTTGTTTTTCTACATTTTAGTTTTTATTAAATTTTTTTCTTTAATTTTGCTCCATTTGTGTCTTACTTTCTTCCTGTTGCTAATTTTTTTTGTCAATTTATTATTGATTTTTGTTCATTTTATTGATGACTTCAGCCATTTTTGTTCATTTTGTTATTTTAATTTTTTTTTATTTTATTTACTGTGGAACTACTAAGGTTTCAGGAGTTAAAGGCTTAAACTGAATTATGTCAAAGGGGGAAATATCTAAAACATGTAGGACACTGGCCCTCGAGGACAGCATTTGGACACTTCTGCTATAGTAGTACCTGCTTCCATTATTGGTACCCAATCAATTCAAATAAAAATGTTTATTCTCTCTGTGTCTTTAATTCTTCTCTCAGTGTTAAAGAGTACTCATCTGATTGGTCAGATGAAGAGAATCCCAAGAAGAGTTTGGTAGTGAATGGTGTTGGGGAGCAGGAGGAGCAGGATGAACAGGATGACCAGGAGGAGCAGGTGGGGGGAGTGCCGGTGCGAGCACTCTATGATTACATGGGCCAGGAGGAGGACGAGCTCAGCTTTAAAGCAGGTATTTACCATCAGAAGAACCACACGTTTCAGAAAATAAAAGGAGTTATTTAGTTTGAGTTTTTTTGACCCCAGGAGAACAGCTGTTGAAGTTAGGAGAAGAGGATGATCAGGGCTGGTGTAAAGGACAGCTGAGCAGTGGACGGGTGGGCCTTTATCCTGCCAACTATGTCCAGCTGATCAACTCCTGATGCACCCCTCCCCCCCAAAAAAAAAGATCACAGAAGACCAATCTGAGGATGCGAGTAAAACTATGCAGACGAGTCTGGACCTGGACACCAGGACTCAGATGGACATTTTTTATGTGTTTTATTTACTCTGAATTTATTATTTCAGTGTATGAATGACAGTAGATGATGTTTGATTGATGGTAGACTCTGTCATATTCACTTAATTAATTTTTCTTTAAATTATTATTGTTGTCAGTATTTATTATTTTTATTATTATATATCATTTTTCCACTTTATTCTGGACATCCCCAGAGTTCAGTGTAAAACATGACACTGGTTAAAAAAGCTGACTGGAATAAAAAAGGGATTTTTTTTTAATACAAATTCTAAACATTTGGAACAGTCATCTTTAACTTCATATTAAAACCCCACTTAGTCGAATTCAACCACCCCCTCTAAAAAAGGAATAAAATGTACTGCCTTAGTTTATTTGAAATACTTTCCAATCATGTAACATTCACATAATTATGTTCCAGCATTAGTGGGTTTTATTAAATTTTTTACAGGTCAAGTGTAAATTTTATTGCATGTTCAGAAAACAATGGAATTATTTGTTGCTTTAACTGAACTAATATTTATTTTCCATTGATTTGACTCCAGTCTGCTGAAAAATGACCCTTGACTGAAGGTGGGGGTCATTTTTCTTCTGTAGTATTAAATATCACAGAGGAAAAAATACCCTTACCCTAACGCTTTGATATCACTGAGGAAAAAATGACCCTAACCCTTTAATATCACAGAGGAAAAAATACCGTTACCCTCACCCTTTAATATCACTGAGGAAAAATTACCCTTCCCCTAACACTTTATCACAGAGGAAAAAATTACCCTTACCCTAACACTTTATCACAGAGGAAAAAAATTACCCTTACCCTAACACTTTATCACAGAGGAAAAAATTACCCTTACCATAAACCTTTAATATCACAAAGAAAAATTACCTTTACCCTAACTCTTTATCACAGAGGAAAAATGAGTAGAGTTTTGGCCTTCAGTGATCATTTTAGTGACCATTTTAATGATCATTAGTAGAAGCGTAGCTTTGAAAACTGTCGGTGCCTTAGAGCCACAAATGGAAGAATTAAATTACAGTCATCCCAGAAGAAAACTGTCATAAAATCACAGGATTTTCCTTCAGTTCAAAGTATAAAATGCATTTCTATTCAACTTCTGTGATGATTAAAATGATTCCAATGACTGAAGTAGTGATTCGTAAATTTAATGTTATCACTTTATTTTCACAATGTTTCCATTTTTATTTTCAAAGTCATGACGGAATGTTTTTATTTCTCTCAGTACAATAGTTGCTTTTCCATTAAATGTATGTGCAAAACTTGACCCATATTTACTAAATGTGGGAGAAAAAAAACAAGTGGAATGTCCATTTTTCTATTAAATAGTTTTGTTTCTTTTTGGTGGTAGAAGTAATTCCATGAACATGAAGGTACATTTGCTGTTTTACACATATGTTAATTATTCTTCTATAGTCTACCTCCATCTGTTCCTGAATTAAAAATACAGATGTTTTCCTGGTGTGTCCACACGTTCCATACCATGTTTACACAAGAATAAAACTCTTGTACCCTTATTGTAATGGCAAACATCCATTTTATATGACATTTTTGCCTAGCTGACTGCTTTTGTCTTGGTTGATCATTTTTGTCTATTGTATTTATTTTACTTTTGGTATATTTAAACTTCATTCATTTGGTGCCAGTTGCTCTATTTAAGTCAAGGACCTCTGGGGGCCCTTTTTGTACTCTCTCTTCAGCACTCCAGCATGAGAGTACACACTGGGATGTCATAGTGGGGGTGAGGGAGTAGAAAAGTGGACCTGACTAACCAGGGCCTGAGTAGAGAGAGGGGCCCATGAAAACCCTGATTTATTTATTTGTACCACCGTGTTACCTGAAATGTACTTTATTGGGGTATTTTTTTCTGGCATCTTTTTAGTTTTACTCTCTACATTCGTTCATAGATGTCTGTAATCAGGGGCACCATTGCCAATTGTGGGCCCCAAGAAAGGTAAAAGTAAAAGTTCTGGGCCCGGTAATAAAATTATCATGTCAATGTGTGTGCTAGCGTGAAAACAAAACAAACTACGACAAAGAAAAATGTGCAAAAATCTAAGATATGGACAAATAAATGGATATATTTCTGTACAACTTTTTTAGACCCAATATAAAAAAAAGAGACATTGACATATTTCCCCCCCAGGATGAATCACCTAGTGACGAATGAATCTAGTTTGCAAGCGATAATGTACAGCCCACACGTGATTATCAGAAAAATATTTCCTGACGGGAAATATTTTTCAATAGTCACGCGTGGTCTATACATTATCCCGCTTATTCTATGGGTTATTACAGCTTATTACTGCTACTACTTTAATGGACTAAATAAAATAGCCGTTAAAACGTAGGGGATATTTACTTTCAAAGTGACCGAACTACCTGCGGAGTGATACGGTACTGTGACTCTGAAGTGACAAAACTCTTTGCCATTGGCAGTGGGCGTTAACGGCGCAGAGGGCGGTTATAAAACAAAATCCGCCCGCAGAAGGCCGGGAACGTCCATTCAAACTGAATGGGAGCTGTCACAATATTCTCGAGGGCCGTAAAATAAATTTTGCAAGTTCACCCAATTTTACCATTTGTTCCCTTTGATAACAAAGGCAGAGCTTTTCAATGAAAACTGCCGCTGTTGCTAACTTCTCTTGGTTGGCTAATCCAACCATGTTCATAACAATTCATTGCTAGTGTTATGAACATTCAAGGTCAGTGAGTGAGCATACCTTCTTTTGCGAAAAATTGAGTGACTAGTTGTCTTTCTCCAGTCTCCTTCCATTTTTGCCATCCAGATTTCATTGTAATATCAGTGGTTGTGTGCACTGTGCAAAAACCTGCAGCACCTCGGCCACAGAGTGACATAGTCCAAGTCTGAAAAAAGTTATGGAAATCAACAACCATGTTTAATTAGCTCATTTTAGATGATCAAATTGTGACCTTTATTAGAAAAGTCTGTAAAGGGAGACATTATTAAAAATAGCCATCCCTCCATGGGATCCTATCAGTGCTCAGGTCCTTAGAATCGTTCCCACCTTTCCTCATGATGTCAGATCAGCATCTTGATGTGGCACACCTGTGAGGTGGGATGGATTATCTCAGCAAAGCACAAGTGCTCACTATCACACATTTAGACAGATTTGTGAACAATGTTTGAGAGAAATGGTAATATTGTGTATCTGGAATGAATTTTAGATCTTTGAGTCCATCTCATGAAAAATGGGAGCAAAAACAAAACTGTTGCGTTTATATTTTTTTTGAGTGTATATAGACAAACAATCACACCTATAGGAAATTTAGATTAACCAGTTCACCTATCTGTGCATGTCTTCGGATGGTGGGAGGAAACCGGAGTACCTGGAGAAAACCCACGCAGACATGGGGAGAACATGCAAACTCCACACAGAGAGGTCTGGTGTGGGAATCAAACCAGGGTCCTTTCTGCTGTCAGGCACGAGTGCTAACCACTGCACCACTGTACTGCCTGAAACTGTAATTTTATTTATTATAATTATTACTTTTATTTTATCAGTGTGACTTTTTATCCCAGAATGTGGACTTTATCTCATAATTACAAACCTTTTCTCATAATTATGCATTTTTTTAAATCTCATATTTATGACCATTTTTTACTCTCATAATGACATTTTTATCCCACTTGTGACTTTTTTTCTCCTAAATTTCTTGCCCATATCCACAAAACTGTGTAGTGTGACCTGGTCAAACATATTATCTACACAGTAACTTACTTTTAAAGGCTGTGTTTTTTGTTAGTTTTGAAACTTTTATGATTTTTTCCTTGGTTAAAATCATTTCATTCATGGCAAAAAAAAAATGTTTTAATTTATTACAATTGAAAAGATGTACTTTTTAAATTCAGAGTATTTTTTCCACACAAGTTGCTGTACTTCTGCATCAGTAGAGAATGTGGTGTGTGTGTGTGTGTGTGTGTGTGAGGAACGTTTTCATGCTCCCGATCAGATTTGACAGGATGCCATTTAATTGTGAAGGCAGGAAGTCTCATATATTTTCAGTTATTTAGTTTTTCATACCTGTTAATGTTGGTTGTAATCTGCCCATTAAATTACCCTGTCTTTCCTGCGTCAGGGGGTGGGGTCTCTTTACATATCCCTGACGTCACAACGGAGTCACGTGACACAACTAAGAATGACCCGTCTGTTGCAGAAGCTCTGTGCTAGTTGTGGAATGTCATCGTGGTCTTCGCTGCTTTTGGGTGCAGCTCCGCGTTTTTTAGGAAGACACCTTAACACTCAGATGGTCAACAGAAGCAAAGGCAAGACAGACAAAATAATGACCACCTTTATATCCAGCCTTTTGCTCAATTTTAGCTATGCTAGCATGTACTCGTGTTTATAGCTGCTCTTTTAGGCCGTAGCATGTTCAATCATCTTCTTATCGTACAAAGAAATTAAAGTGAATTCGGATTAATTCATTGCAGTCCCTGTGGGAAATTAACCATATTATGTTGAAGATACATTACGGTTTCATGTCTGACCTGAATAGTTTGTTAGCCTATTTCCAAGTCTCGCGAGAACTGTGATGTTATATGGCGTCATGAATTAGTTGCCATAGTGATAGAGCAACGCTACTTTCCGCCTCTTTTTCATTCATTAGAACGTATTTGACCACACGCGCGCATCCTATCAGAGATATACAGAAACAAGCTGATGACGTTCACGCGTATTCGGAGCGTTTGTGCTGAATTCCGGTTTTGGGGGCGGTGCTAATTTGGCGCGACTCCTAGCGCGGGAGATTCCATTCAAAGAGCAGATAACCGCCAGAATCTACAGTAGAGTTTGAGTGTGGGGGTCGTGCACCACTGTTCTGCTCCTGCTGTGGGTCTACTTGGGCTTTTTGTAGCTTCGTTGTTCGGATCTTTCACAATAAAAGGACATATTTTTCCCCACCATGCCCGTCTTAGAGGTCACAGACGCATGTGCAGTTTCTCCGTCGAAGAAACCGAGGACCGAAGACAAAGTTGTTCTCCGGTTCGCCAAACTGTCGGAGCATGCAACGGCCCCTACCAGAGGCTCATCCAGAGCTGCAGGATATGATCTCTACAGGTGATAAACACACACAAAAAACAGGAGATTTATGTTGAGAAAACCTGGAATATACTGGAATTATTTGTTTTTTAAAGTCTGGAAAGTCCTTTTGTTTCAGTTTGAGAATTTTGAATGTAAAACATGGAATAGATTGTGTGAAAATTAGAACCTTAAATGTCATCAAAAAGCAATAAAAGTTGTGAAATAGATTTGGTGAAAACGACAGCCTTGTATGTCCTTAAAAACATTAATTGTCCAGAGGCATTAAAAAGTTAAATACACCTGGTGGAAAAACATGATTCATATATATATATATATATATATATATATATATATATATATATATATATATATATATATATATATATATATATATATATATATATATGATAATTTTTATTTAAACTGCACATACCCAGGAGAAAAGATTAAGAACCACTTTTCCAAGGGAATCCTGACCCAGAGACAGCATAAAATACAACACAGTTAAAACAAACATTTTCAAACTATGAAAAACAAGTGCAAGTCATTGAGTCAGTCTGTAGCACTTTTAGTTTGGATTTAAAATCAATCAAGGAGATCAGTGCAGTCAGTTTCCAGGTTTGATCATAAGTATAGTGTGATGATTGACAGGTGGAACCTTTAGTTGGTCCATACTTGTAGTTTCAACAGCAGATGTTTGGAGTGTAATGAACATGTTCATGCTGTAATGAAAGAGTGCAGGAATGTTAGCAAATGTGGGTGAAAATGAGAAAATGTCAGTTTGAGCAGAAGTGATTGAAGGAACTTGTTCACTATTTGTTAAAGCATGTGGATGCATAAACTATCTGTAGATGGACATTAAATGTGTTTAAAATAACATTAAAAACCATTAAATGAGATTCACTGATACCTGCACAAAGCCTACTTATAGAGGTGATAAATTTGGAAAAATATAACTGTCATAAATAAAACTTCGTTATTAATAAAACTTTTTGTCTAAAGTAAAACTTTGCCTAAAAACCTTATGTCTTAAATACAACTTTTTGTATAAAATAAAACTATTTCATAAATAAAACTTTCTCAGCTGTTCTCAGTTTAACTCCAGGTACTTTTTCATGATCTTTAATCTGTTTGAAGGACACCAGGTAACTTCCTTTTTTGGTGACACTTCATGTTCACCTGTAATTTCTAACCTTTTTCCTGATATGAAATAGTTTTACATGTTTATACGATAATACTAACGGCAATATAGTGATTTTTTTTTTTTTTAAGTGAGAAAAAAATAACACTGAAATCCTAAATGTGTTCCTGTAGATGTTATTATTATTATTGTACGTCTAGTAAAGCTGAACTGTTGTGTGTGTTTGTGTTTGTGTAGCGCCTATGATTACTCCATCGGACCCATGGACAAGGCCATAGTGAAAACAGACATCCAGATTGCAGTTCCACATGGCTGCTATGGGCGAGTAGGTGAGTGTGTGTGTGTGTGTGTGTGTAAACTTGGTTGGTGTGTGTGTGTGTGTGTCCACTGATCATAGTTAAACTAAATATGTTTTTCTCTTCAGCTCCCAGATCTGGACTGGCAGCCAAACACTTCATAGATGTTGGTGGTGAGTCTTTGATCAGTCATTAAACACTTCACTGCTGTCCTTTAGTCCTCCATATTTATGTCTATATTTGTTTTATTTGTGCGTGTCATCTTCAGCTGGAGTGGTGGATGAAGATTACAGAGGAAACGTCGGAGTCGTACTCTTTAACTTTGGGAAGGAAACATTTGAAGGTGAGTGGACGCATCAGGAGGAAACCCGTTATTAGTACGATCAGGTTTTACTGAAGACTGCTGAACAAAAATGATCATACACTTGAGATTGAAATTAAAGAACAATTCATAAAAAGTGACTTTTTTTCCCCTGAAATAATGTCATCTTCACTGCTCAACAGTTGAAGGACTTGTTGTCGTGTCTATAACATGCTACAAGAATAATTTTCAGAAAACACTGATAACTAGAAAAGCACTCAGACCGCCGACCTCTGCTAAGGTAGTCTGGCAAAAACATAACCTCCTTGGTGGAGTTAAAAATTAGAGAACAATAACTAAAGCATGGGGAAACATTACAACTACATTTTCTGAAGGTTACAGTTGGAAGGAGGTTTACAGGTCTGTGCTCTGAATGACTTCAGCACATCTGCAGCCACAGGATAACATCATCACAGCACAAGTCTATCACACTGCTCTGGTGTGATTTTTGGTCCACTCTTCTTCCAGTCTCCTCCGTAGTTGGGTGACTGTAGTGAGTTTCTTAGCTAGGGGCAGACTTTCAATTAGGCAAACCCAGGCAATTGATTGATGATTACACAGAATTGTAAGCCTGTAGGCTAATAATACTTAGTATTTATGATTAGCTGCATTCTCATCAACAGTTAGCAATAGTGTAAACTGCCGAGTTCATAGAACACACATAGAATTAACATCTACTCATAAATTTATTGACTTAAATGTGCTTATCAAGTAAAAAATTTAGCAACATGATACTAACACCAGCACACATTGGACTGACCAACAGAGTTTAGAAAAAACACACCTTTCCACTAATATCCTGCTTTCTTTCCACTGACTTGACCATCATTTCAATTCTATATTGTGATTCTTAATTGAATCATATTCAAATTAAATTCCCAGGACATTGTTTTTATTCAGTATTATATGTGCAGGTATACAGCAGGTATAATACTGGATTCTCATGTATTTAATTGTCATTCAGGAAACTCTGAGCTCATAAATACGAACACATTTTGGCGTCATTTGAGGTCAGTCTTTATTATTATTCCAGCTGCAGTGTGGAAATGATTTCCCATTGAGATCTTCCACAGTATCTTCTCCTCTCTTGTATTTGTCTTCTGTGGACGACCAGCCTTCTTGGAAGACTTTAAATGAGTTTGTGATGTTGTAAAGATTAAATTTTCTTGGAATGAGGAGCCTGTGTTGCGTTGGCCTTCACCTGGACAACCTGCTGCCAGAGGCTTTGTCACTCAAGAACACTCCGCCATCTTCCAGAGTCAGTGAAGCTGAAGTTAGACTGCCACTTAAATAGGGATGAACAGATAATCAAGGAAATTAACGGCAGGGGTCAAATTAATATTGATAACTGGGAGGAATCTGAAAGTATTCTCTAATTTTGATTAGTGTTTTCTGCAAAATGTTTTTTGTTGAAATGTCTCAGTTATTTTGCGTGGTATAGACACGACAAAAAGTCCTTCAACTGTCGAGCAGTGAAGATGACATTTCAGAAAAATGTAGTTGTTTATAAATCGTTCTGATTTTGATCTCCAGTGTATGTGCACTGTCTAAATCTAAATCTGACAAAGTGGATTTCTCTCATTTCTAATCCCCATATATCTGATCAAATTTGGGGCATTTTATATTAAATCAACAGATTTTAAGAGTATATCCCATCTGATGCTCAGATTATTATTTTTTTTTTTTTTTTTTTTACATACTTTTATATGATGGAAAAACCCAAATGTTTACTTACATACTTCAGCTGCTCTGAACATTGCAAATATTAACAATTAAGCCTGGACATTTTCAATTTTTCCATCATATATTATATAATCTATAAATATTTAACCATTTAGAAAAACCTGAGAGGTCAGGTGGAAATTTGTCTTAAAAATCTGTTGTTTTTTTTTATATGGAATGACTCAAATATCACAGCTTTAAAGTTTTAAAAGGGAGCAAAAATGCTTTGAGAAATATTTTTGAAAAGACATAAATGTGACTTCCTTAAACCCACAAAAAACTTCAAGTTGTGTGGAAAAATGCTATTAAATTGACATTTAACAGTGTTAAAGAAAAACCAACAAATTATGTGGATAATAAAGCCTCTGAATGAAAGATTCCTATTCTAATTTCACATGTTAAAATGTGTGGAACTTGTTTTTCAGTGAAAAAAGGTGACAGAGTGGCTCAGCTGGTGTGTGAGAGGATCTGTTACCCAGAGCTGGAGGAGCAGCAGGTAACACACACACGCATACACACACACACACACACAAAGCACCAACTACAAAAGTGTGTGTGTACTTCCTGTGTGCAGGTGAATAAAAGTATTGTTATTTTTTTCAGACACTGGATTCAACTGAACGCGGTGCTGGAGGATTTGGATCGACTGGGCGAAACTGAAAGAAGTGAATATTTAAGCACATACTTGAACTGTTAATAAAATATTGTTTTGTACTTAAAGTGTGATGTCTTTAAATCCAAATGGACTTTGGTTTCTGGAGCACCACATCATAACAGATGTCATGTGATCAGCCTTTGAATGTTGAGCTGCAGTAAAACTATTTCAAACACTAACAGTGATTTTAAAATGAGGTTTCATGAAGCTCTATAGTTGTTTCTTTTGAACCCTCTAGAGGGAGCTCTCTGTTCAAGAAAGGGTTGAATGTTTCAACAATGTCATCATTAACAGGAATAAAAGAAGGGGGGGCAGCTTTAACGTACAACCCTCAAGGATCAACCACTGACATGAGCACAGACACATATATATTGAGGGTTTTTTTTTGTTTGTTTTGCTTGAAATTTTTGGGTTTTTTTTGTTTTGTTTGTTTTTTTCCTTTTCTTTGCTTTACTACAGATTTAATTTTATTTTTATGCTTAATCCAAAATTTTGAATAAAGCAAACAATAATTTGAATTTAAAGGAAAAAATACTCTTCCATTGGAAGCAGGTAAAGTGATGTTCATCATATTTGTCAACATCTATTTTCTATAAATCAGTTCTATCTGACTGAAAAGTTCCTTTGTAGGTGTTTAAGTCTGATCAGATATTTGAACAAAAAATGTCATAATTTTGACTTATCTCATAAATATGCATTTTTTAAAATCATATTTATGCTTTATCTCATTTTGACTTTGTAAAATCTCAAAATGGATTACTTTTATTTCAATTGTGACTTTTTTTTATTTTTCCTAAATTTCCTGCCCATACCCACAAAACTGATTGAACACATTGAACAAATGTGAACAACCTGAAATGTTTAAAGAAAATTAGACACGATTTGAACCATTTAGTGTCTTTGTAGAACTGATCCATGATAAAACACATGGACAAATGATAAGTCATGGCAGAATATTGTTATAATTGCCCTTATTTTTCTTATAAACTATCATTTGTTTTGCGTATGGGTAATTTATAAAAGTATTTTCATAATTTAAAGTGTTTTTTTTTTTTTTTTTACGAAAACAATTACAAAAATGTATAGGTTATTATGTTTTAATTTTACTGGGAGATCAAATCAGGCTGAAAGTGGAAAATGAAGACAATGAGTTTGAACTTCAGGTGGTGGTATGGACCTGTCTATTATCTGGAGACACCTACTGATAAATGATTTCACAGTAGTTGTTGACAGTCCTCATTTTCTCTTCCATGTTTATCTGCAGGATAATAGATGCTATTGAGCAATGAGGGATTCTGGCAGTTGTTTTCCAAGGATCAGATCAAAGTAACTTTCAAAATGACAGTTGTAATTACATTCACTATCAGTGATTACATGTTCAGCCTTTACCCTTTGATTTCAGACGTTACACAATGATGTGATGAATGGAAAAATCTGTTCCAATACGATGTTTTTATAGCAGAAGCTTAAACAACATTTAAAACTGAGGACCATGTGACCAGCGGGTGAAGGAAAATATCATCAATTAACTTAGAATATATGTCCATTAATTATTGTTATTATAAATAATATATATATTCTATTTAAAAAAGAAAAAACACTACTACTAAGTTTTAGTTTATGTATTACAGAAACAACTGTAAATTTCCACAACGAAACTTTTCAAGATTGTAGAAATAAACTTTATTTTACATCAGCTTTATTTTACATCTGTTTTCTCAGATGTAAAATATAAAATTTGAATTTATTAATGTCTCGTCTTGTGTCCTCCTTGATGTAAATATTCTTAATAAATGTATTACAATAACATATAATTAGAATCATTTCATCAACTTTTAATTTTTTGTAAACAAAAGAATATAAGAAACTGAATTTGAGTACTCACTCAAACTGCTACAAGGGCACAGATGGGTGGTGGTGGTGGAGGGTCCCTCATTTAGACCCCCCCCCCCCACACACACACACACACACACACACACAAACACTTACAGGCCAATCCAAAAAAAAACTGGATATGATCGTCTTTGCAAAAGGCAAAAATCACTGGCAAATACTTTTGTACGCTTATAGCATAGCATCTTGTGTTTAAGTCATCACTATGGTTACCAATAGTTTGTGCGTGAGGCACACACATTTCAAGGACTTCACACTCACTCCCCACACATACCATTTCTCAGCTGATCAGGACTGATCCTTCCTACACACAGAACATGATCTATAGAGGACCCACTCTGCAAATGCAGAGTAAAGGATAAATGCTCACACTGCCCTGAAGCAACACTCACATAATGTACAGACTCAACTGAAGCAGCTGCAGACGACGGTTCTGTGTCCTGCAGGTCCAGGAGCCTCAGCCCAGTACCAGTTCAGCCAGTTCTTTCTTTTCTGTTCCCCACTCTCTGTCTATTTGACTGTTTTATGTGTTTGTTCATGTCCTTCTCATTCTCTCACATGTTCTTCCTCTGTTCTGTTCTTTCACTGCTTAGTTCAGGTGGGTCCAGATCTGCTCCTTCAGGGCCACTATCCTGCATCTTTTACATCATAGGTGTCAAACATGTGGCCCAAAGCCCAAAACTGGCCCACCAAAGGGTCCAGTCTGACCCATGCTGATTTTGTGAAATACAAAAATTACACTAAAGATATTAACAATCAAGGAAGTTAAAATTATTTTAGCTTAATTCAATCTAAAGTGCGTCAGACCAATAAAATACTATCAAAATAACATATAAACAATGAAAACTACTACTTTTCCCTATTTTGTTTAAAGCAAAAAACAATACAATTAAACAAAATGTTTACAGACTAGCCTTTTACAAAAATGTGAATAATTAAATGTCTTTAGAGAACTATCTGGAATTTTAACAATATTCTGTCTGTTCTTAAAGGTTGTGTGTATAATAGTGTTCAGTAACTTCAAATATACACTTATAACCATTGTGGAATGTAATGTCAATATTGTATATATACAAACATGCTCCTCTTCTCTGTCATTTCATATTTGCACTTTATTGTTTGCTGCTGTAAGTACAAAAATTCCCCAGGGTGGGATGAAATAAAGTTTTCTACTCTATTCTATTCAGTTCTATTTGTAGATCCACATGCATAAATGATACATTTCAAGGTCATTCATTTTTTATCTTAGATGTAAACATTTTCTTTATGGATTTGTACTTTTTTCACTCAAAAATATGGAGAAAACCTTGGTGTTGATATCATTTACAGGCATTATTTATTCTGTTTTTATTATATTATTCTACTGGTCTGACCCATTTTATATCATATTAGACTGAATGTAACCCCTGAGCTAAACTGAGTTTGACAGACCTGTTTTACTTGGATCCATTTTCCAACTCACTTGGTTCAAATCATCAGCCTTTTACCAAACTCTGTAGAACCTGATAATAACCTTCAGCTAATGGAAGAGGAAAACATTTAAAACATTTAGTATAGTGGTCCTCCAGGACCAGGACCAGACCCCCCTGCCTTAGTTCATCTTTTTTTCCCCACTCTTTTCCTCCTCACATCCTTGTACAGCTGTATTAAGTTAGAAAATCAGAAAATCTAATTTCTTAACCAATCAGAAAACAGAATGTCTTGTATTTAATTCTTGAATTAGAATTAGATACCACAGACTTTTCAAAGATTTGATAGCGTTACTTTACACCCATGTTTCTGCATTTTTGTCTTGAACTTTAAATTGTAAAGAAAAACAAGAATAGCAGAGAAATTTATTTGCCAGTAATTTTATTTGGAGATATTTTGTAGAACAGGGAAACCAGTTGTATTAGTAAAAAATATACAAATATTTCATAATTAAAACCCTACTTAATTAAGATCACAGCTATGGCATAGGAGTGGTTGGTAAGTAACTTTTCTTTGACTATTCTCATTATTTTAATATAACAAATATAGTTTACAGTTACAGTATTACAACTTATTTCAGCATAAGATTACTTTTAATGTTACAGACGTCAGTCGTCTCTCGTCTGAGTGCACGCAGTCTAAAGGTCACATTACACTAAAGGCTCTGAAGTTTTAACACCTTCCGTCGACCCCTCCTCCTCTGCTTCAGGTCTCCTGAAGCAGACCCCTCCCCCTCCGGGGCCTGAGGTGCAAATTACTCAGATCTGACTTTGTCACAGCTTTGTCTCAAAAACCAATAATCTTACAAATATTAAAACATTTATATCTGATATTATTGGAATTAAAACGACAATTTGTTATTCAAATTGTTTTCTTTTCCCAATTCCAGATTTTTTTTTGCCTAGCCCACTTTTTTTTTTTAACTTATTCCATTTTTGTTGTTGCTTAATTCCAGATTTTTTTTGTTTAACGGAAAGAACTAAGTTAGGTATCATGGACATTTTAATAGTTTGACAGTGCTACTTTAAACCCATGTTTCTGAATATTTGTCTTAAATTTTAAATCAGTGTTTGTGAAGAAAAACAAGAGTCGACAAAATCTTTGCCAGTAATTTTATTTGGAGATATTTTGTAGAACAGGGTAACCAATGATTACAAAATAAAAGTGTTCTACATGCTACACCTTAACCTAATTCATCATGCTTGCCTGGAAAAAGTACATAAAAATTTAACAAAAAAAAAAAAAAAAACAACATACAATTAAAACTGACGTACATTACACTCACCATTGACTGGACTTCTTGAATGTACCTTTCCGTTTCCTCCATGCACACATTTTCTTTACATTACGTTTAGGTTAAAAAAAAATTAAGACTTCTTTAGTAGTTTTTTTCCCCCACTAAAGACAGAATGCACCTTTAAATAAAATTTAAAAAACTGAACAAAAATGATCTGGGTAAAGGACAATATTGATGGAAAATATAATGCGTGGACTTGTTTGAGAACAGGTGGATGTGTACGTTTACCGTCCAAACCAAAGAACACTTCCACGCCCGTATAGTGCCCGCATGAACATGGAAGTCCCACTCCTACGTCTTCAATAATCACATTGAAACAACAACATTTGGATCAAATAAATATTGAAAATCTTCTACAAATAAATAATGATGACCGAAAGCCCAGATGTCATGTACGCGACCCCTCCCTTCATGTGTGGGATGAGGATGGTCATGTGTGTAAAGCACTAGTGCGGCTTCCAGTGTCTCTCGCGGCTGTTACCTTGAGGTAGATAACACATTTACATTAACACCGACCGTAATGGCTGCTGCTGCTGGCATCATGTGACACATTTACAGTATGAAAATGGTTGGTAAGGAAGCGTTCTTTGGGGAAATAAATCAAATCGAAATAATAAAAAAAAAAGAAGTCAAAAACGGTCTGGGCTGGATCTAAGCCGCGGAAACAGTATTGGCATCTACCGTGGTTCCTCAACAGCCCCCCCCCCCACCCCCCCAAAAGCGGTTACCTCTGCTTTGTTGGTTTACAGTACTTAAACGCAGAGCTGGGCAATTAAAGCATTGGAGGACTTCTGACTCCTCTTTTTGTTGTGGGAAAAAAAAGTGGCTGTAGTGGGCGGGGCTTAGCTGATCAGCTGTGCAGTTTGACCTTAAAAGCATCAAACTCAGCATGTGGTTCAAGAAACAAAACTGCTTTTATTAGGGCTATCAAAATTAACATGGATTAATCTATCATCTGATTAAAAATGTTAACGCAGTTCAATGGAACAACTTTTTATAGTTTTGTTGAAAGTGATGTTTTGAATATGCATATATATATATATATATTCACATTTTTGCATATATTTTCGATACAGAACAGTTTATTTTGATCACGATTAAATTAAATGAATCCAAATCAATGCTGTTATTAATCTGATTAGAACATTTAAATAGTTTGACAGCCCTAATTTTTATTCCAGGGGCCATCAGAAATTGTACCACTGTGTGGCGGCCATTTTACATTTCAAAATGGCCACCATTTGTCAATCTTTTTTTGTTGTCTGTCACCACAACTAGCCGAGATATCAACAGTTGAAATTCCTATAACTAAGAAGACAGCTTGTGGACAGTGGCCATATTGGATTTCAAGATAGTGACAAGAATTTATGTCTACATTAAATTCCTGGACACTAAACTGTCAAATGTCTGGTTCAGTTCAGGAGATATTAATTAAACTGATCCCATTTTGAAATCTAAGATGGCCACCATTTGGGTTTAACCATGTGCCAAGTTTGATGCTTTTAACGGCATCATGCACAATTAACTTTTTATTCTTTTTTTTGTGCCAAGTCCCGCCCACTAATAAGATTTAATTGTCTTTAACCCGTTAAGACCCAAATATACAACAGAGACCAAAAGCACCTGATCTAAAATGTCTAACAACCTCAGATCCATTAATTCTATAAAACATGTCAATGATGGGTGTGAATAGAGTCATTTATCTTTACATGGTCAGATATGACCATATTTGGATGTTCAGAGGTTCCATAGTTAACAAGGTAACACCGTCATCATAACAGGGATTCACCAGTAAAAGCCATGGAGTTGGATCAATGACAGCCAAAATGGATAAATGACGTTTGGGAGGGGGGGCAAAAAAACATGGACTAAAGTGTAAAAAATACATAAATAAATAAATTAATTACGCAATAATAAGAACAAAAAAAATAGTCAAATGAATAAAAAGAACAAAAATGAACATTAAATTAAAAAAACAACTAACATGAATAAAATAAGCCACGACTAACATGAATAAAATAAGCCACAACTAACATGAATAAAATAAGCCACAAACTGAAGAACAACTAATAAACCCATGTAGTTGGATCAGTGACAGTGGGTGGACACACTGTATTTATGTTCACTTAATTAGTTTTCGTTGTAACATTCAAACGCAATGTCTGGATGGCCATCAAAGTACATGATCGGTAAAATAAATATTGAAAATACTAGATTTTCACTGAAAATTTTGAATGATTGAAAGGATACTATGATAAATGGTAAAAAATTGATAAAGAAAAAGCTTAGACAGAAAACTGGAGTTGGGAAGTGGGTCTTCACGGGTTAATGAACAGAAACCGATTACCTGTTGCATAATAAAAACATCAGCGTTTTAAAATAAATGATCAAAGTCAGGCTAACCCTTTAGCGCACAGGCGTCAAACATGAGGCCTGGGGGCCAAATCCAGCCCCCCAAAGGGAATGAACTTGTAAAATTAAAAAATGACACCAAGATATTAACGGGTTCCACATTCAGACCAATTCAAATCTCAAGTGGATACGATCAGTAAAATGTAATAACTGCAAAATTTTGTCTTTGTACATGTAAATATTTTCATTATTAATGAAATTAAAGATTTTCATTTCCTTACACAAAAACAAAGTATAATTTAGAAGAAAATATTGGAATAATCTGAATATGAACTACCTGAAATATCTTAAAAGTACAATTTTAACTAGTTATAATGTACATGTGTAAATGATAAACTGAAGGAGAATATTGTTATTATTGACATTGTTTGAAAGGACAGTTTGTTGATGTAAACATTTTCAGATCACAATTATACTTTTTTGCTCAAAAACAAGAGGAAAGTTTAACTTCACTGTTCCCGCCAACTTCATCTCAAATTTGGCTGAATGTGGTCCCTGAAATAAAATAATTTGACCTCCCTGCTTTAGCGTGTTGCCCAGCCCTACTTTGATGTGCGAGTCGTGCTAGCTGAGCGCCGCGGGCGTCGACGTGAACCCGTGAAGGCCTGGTGCTCAAGGCTCAGAGTGAACAGAAGAACGTCCAACAAACCAGAACGACAAAGGGATGAAATGATTCAAGTACAATTATATAAGGTGTTTCTTCTGGCCTTTGCCCGGGGGGTTGGGGTCTAATTTAGGTGCTTGAAGATGCTGCTGTAGGTTTTGTGGGCGATCTGGGGGGAACATTTGACGGTGCAGGGAGTGAGCGACGCCTGGATAGACTTGAGTGGCAGGTCGTCGGCGCCGTCAAACCCGGGCAGAGCCAGAGAGTCCAGCTGCACGTTCAGCACGATCTGGGTATTCCGGCCCAGGAAGCCCTCGTCCAGGTCCCCGTCCAGACCAGCCGACTCAGCCTCCGGGCTGCCCCCCATCTCTCCGAGCCCCTCCTCCTTGCGGCTGAACAGGTGGTCCAGATAGCTGGTGTAGTCGCTGTCCTTCTGGACCGGCTCCTCTTTGGCCATGTCCCAACAGGCCTGGTCGATCAGGGAGCCTCGGTCCTCGGAGCCGAAGCTCTCCCAGTGACCGGGCCAGACGCCTTCGCCCCCAACCCCGCCCAACTGGGCCAGATTCACCAGGCACTTCTCCTCCTTCTCCTGACTGATGGACTTGGACATGGACCCGGATCGCGGCGTTTCCAGCTGTGACACGGAGGAGTTGAGCTCGTTGAGCAGGTTGACCTCGGGGCCGGGCTCCGGCTGCAGGCTCAGTTTGATGGTGCTGGCGATGAACGAGTCAAAGTCAAAGCCCTGGTTCTGGCGTTTCTCCTGCTCCTTGTCCTTCTGGACCAGACCCTGGATCTTCTCGGCCTCCTTCAGTGCAATCTGTGCCTTGACCAGCCCGTTTTTCTCGCACTTACTCTTGGCCTTGCGGTCCTTGTCTTTGCTCTGCTGCTCCTTCCAGTTGGACAGGTCGATAATCAGCTTAGGTTCGTAGTAGTGGTTGACCTCGCTGTCCCTCCACACCAGGTTGTCCAGGTAGGACGGCGACACGGCCTTGTAGTTACAGGTGTGGCTACACTGCAGGTCACAGTACTTGTTCTCGTGGTGCTCATCCTGCCAGGAGCCCTCGGGCAGGAACAGGGTGGAGTAGTCAAAGGAGGATTCGTCCAGAAACTTCTCACGATCTCCGTCGGTGTATTTACGAGGATCCACCTGCGAACAGACGCACATGAGTCTCGACAACAGAAGCTCAGATCATTGGCAACTGCATCAGCAACTGAAGGGAAGTGGAATGAGAACACTTGTGTCATTCCATCATAAAAACACTGGGATGAAGGACCAGTGACCTTTCCATTCACCCTCAAATTACACAAATGAAACTTGCACATAAAAAGCAAATCTTAAACTAAAGTTATCAGACCCTATAAACAGCTAAATTTTTTTGGTGATGGTAATTACACAGGTTGAGATACTGATAAAAAAAGGGAAATGCTGTCTGTTTTATAGTGACAAATATTTATGTGAAATTTTATGGCACCTGATTGTGTATAGTAATAGTATATTCTATAGTTGTAACCGTGTATTCTATAGTTGTAATAGTATATTCTATAGTTGTAATAGTATACTCTAGTTGTAATAGTATCTTCTGTAGTTGTAATAGTGTATTCTAGAGTTGTAATAGTGTATTCTATAGTTGTAATAGTATATTCTATAGTTGTAATAGTATCTTCTGTAGTTGTAATAGTGTATTCTAGAGTTGTAATAGTGTATTCTATAGTTGTAATAGTATACTCTATAGTTGTAATAGTATACTCTATAGTTGTAATAGTATACTCTATAGTTGTAATAGTATACTCTATAGTTGTAATAGTATACTCTATAGTTGTAATAGTATACTCTATAGTTGTAATAGTATAGTCTATAGTTGTAATAGTATATTCTATAGTTGTAATAGTATACTCTATAGTTGTAATAGTATATTCTATAGTTGTAATAGTATATTCTATAGTTGTAATAGTATACTCTATAGTTGTAATAGTATATTCTATAGTTGTAATAGTATATTCTATAGTTTTCTGGTTGTAAAAATGGTTCACTGAACATGTCTGAACATGTCCACATATTGTATTGTACAATATAGTTTTCCTAAAAAATGCCAGAGGTATTAGCTGCATTTCATTTAAATATTACGATATAACTTTATTTACAAATGAGATTTTGATGAGATATATGAAAGTAAAATCAAAAATATTCAAAACTAGCTAAAGATGAACAGTGAGTCAACTTGGCTGAGAATCGTTCTCCTGAAGGGAGTAGACTCAGCCTTTTTGAACACATCCATGTCCACATGTACCTGGACCACCTCCTCATCCGTGACGTCAGACAGGGCCCTGGGGTCCACCTGGACTTCGTCTGGGTCATGGGTGCTGTGCAGGTGCCAGTCGGCCTCGGACAGCTGGCTCTCGTGGAACCTGAAGATGACAGAGGTACGTGAACACACCGCATACATGGTCACTGCAACAAAACAGGCTGAGCTTTGGCCTGGACCGGTTCGGACCAGCCCTGGTGTCCTGGTGCTCATACTTGTCCCAGGTGTGGCTGTGGCTGTGGTCCATGAGGAGGATGTCGTCCACCTCGTCCTCGATGTGGAAAGGATGCAGAGACACCGGTTCGTCCAAGGGGAAGGAGTAGTCGGACATGTAGGGGTGAGCCAGGGCCTCCTCTGCTGTCAAACGGTCCATGGGGTTAAAAGTCAGGATCTTCTCCAGGAAATCTAGAGCTGATCCAGGAAGAATAGAATATGAACAGGTGGAGAACATAGAACTAACCCAGGTCTCGAACTAACCTTAACCCAGGTCTAAAAACCCATTTAAATTAAAACTCACTACAAAAGTGTTATTTCCAAATGTCTGAACTGTAAACCATCACACTCATAGTTCAGTGTAAATGTCTATTTCTGTCACTTATGTTACATGTTTTTCTTTTTGAGGAGTGATGAAGTGATAGTTGGTCTGTTCCTGTTCTAAAGGGTCCCCCCCAAATGGACAGACTATCCTCTGAGACGCAGACTGAACTTTGACCTCTCACCCTGTGAGCTGACGTCCGGCAGCAATTTAGCCAGAGGTGTGTGAGGGTTGGACATGTCTGTGCGGATGAAGACGGGGATGACGCTATTGAGCTCCTGTCGGTCCTCGTCTCGCAGAACGGGGATGGACTCCAGGATTAGCTGCATCTGCTCCAGTTCATGAGCCCCTGAAAGGCCAATGACACACACACCTTTACAACATACACAGCTTTACAAAGTATTTTTTTAAAAACTAGATCAATCAATAAATGTTATTATAACAATATATAATATTAATATAATATTTTGAGGTGTGTACCTGGTGTGTGTGTGTAGATTAATATATGGATTAATACGGATGTATCCCAATAATTCCACTTCCTGAGGTGGAATCTTGGTACATTTGCTAAAAATAATTAGAACACGTTTTTTTTTAATTAATTAATTTATTTTTTACTCAAATTGTTCAAATTCCTTCAAGAAACATTTTACCTCTAATCACCTGAGGTGCTTTAATCAATCAATTTATTACAGAATAATTGCATACAGAAGAATTAATATTTAATTTAATTTGTATATAAACTTTACATTTTGAAGATAAAGACAATGTAGTTTTATGTTACTATTTATTTGGTTTTTATTTTATTTTTTGACTGCCCTTTATTTGTACCACCATTTTTCGATTGTCACTACACGATCAAAATAAAATAAATACATATAGTTTTCAATCTCATTCCAGACCTCTGGACCCCTACATGCCGAACTAAAACTGGTAAACTTCAGCTTTCAGCTTCTCCACCTCCAACCAGGACTGATGTTCTGCAGCAC